>PVJI01010387.1:0-60430 GCA_004026765.1 Micronycteris hirsuta | reverse complement strand
ATTTCCCCCCCCCCCCGCCCTCCTCACCATCTCTGCACGATCCTTTTATTCCTGTGTTGCCAGGGCTAGCAGGACACTTGGCAGAGTGGGGTTCATGAAATATTTATGGAAAGAAGGAAGGAAGGAAGGAAGGAAGAAAGGAAGGAGGGAAGGAAGGAAGGAAGGAAGGAAGGAAGGAAGGAAGGAAGGAAGGAAGGAAGGAAGGGAGGAAGGGAGGAAGGGAGGAAGGGAGGAAGGGAGAGGAGAGGAAAGGGAAAGTTGGTGACGTGAACAAGGAAGGGAGTGAGAATCCCAGGTAGAAAAAAACAGCAAGAACACACTTCTATGGACACAAAAGTCCATGTGTCTTATGAGAACAGGTGGTTTCCTGAGCCAGGGTGAGACAAGGCCAGGAGTTGTCACAGGTCAGGGAGCTGCTGAAACTTTCCCCTCTAGATGGTTCTTTACTACCTTTTCACAAAAGTTCCTTGGGGTTTAAGTAAAATGCAATAGCTGCCATCAAGAATATTCTTTTAAGGTCTCATGCCTTCTCTTTAAATCCCTCCAGCTTTTGTATTTAGCTTCATAATATTACAATATTTGTTTTAACATTGAAAAAAATGTTTAAACTGCTTATCACTGAGGAAATCAAAGGCCCACAGAAATACCCGGTAGCTTTCCTACAGCTTCTGATGCTTCACCCAGATCATGGAGTGTCCCTCTCCACAGTCTTCAGAGTACCCTAACTGGATAAGTATGATGCAGGCAAAAGGCTTTTTAAGTCATTGGAAGATTAGATTTGGTTCTGATCTTCCAACCTAAATTGACAGGAAGGAGACTCTGGAGACAGAATGGTTAAGTGACTGGCTATGGCTCTGGCCAGAAAAGGTGAGGGACTGGAAAAAGGGTAAGACAGGCAACCAGAAAGAAGAGATCGGTGGGAACGCTATCTTCTTTTTAGTGTCTGCTTTCGCTCTTCGTAACAAACCTCCCAATTTCCTACAGGACATACCAAACAAGATAGAGATCAAATATTGAGAAATTGAGAAATTCCTTCTGCAGACATAGCCTCTGGAAATTTTGTTTAAGTGCTTGAAAGGAGGGTAAACCTATAAATGTTTTCTCATTTGGTGTTTGTGAAGGTTCCTCATCATGGCTATCTCTGGAATTCCTATATTCACAACATGTAACATCTTTTGTCTTCTAGTCACTAAAAATAGCTTGTAATAACCCAAAGACTTTATTATTCCCTTTGCTGGCCTGTGTGGAAATTCTCCTTGTCCAGATATTCACAACACATTTGCTATGAGCAAGCAACAGTATTTTCTATATTGAATGTTATTTGTTTTATTCCCTTAGTACATTTGTGATCATCCTTTCTTCAAAAGTTATCAGGATTTTATTCATAGATTATCCAACAGTGATTTTTAAATGCTCCTTTAAGCACAAACAATGGAGCAGATGTCAAAAAATAAAAAATAAAAAGACGTACATGAAAGTAATGTTGATTTCTATTCATGTTATGCTCTTGGCCCTCTTGGGTCCCATCTCTGTTATACACTGGCTAATTTCTATCAGCCAATTAGCTATTTGCCTCCCCAATAGAGTGAGCTTCTTCAGAGTAGAGACTATGTTCTCATTCATTCATTCATCCATGCATTTATGCGTTCATCTATTTGTTTATTCACTCAATAAGCATGTATCAATAGCTAGTATATACAGTGCTAAGTTTGGGAATTCATGTTAAAAGGCAAATGATCTGCCTTTGAGAAGTGATTGAGACAGACAAGTACAATACATAGGCACTAATTGCAATGCAGTGTGAAGTATTACACTATGGGTATACTCAGTGCAGAGGGTGCTGGGAAAGGAAACATCACCTATGTTGGGAGTTTGGAGTAGTACTTGGAGAATATAAACTCTTAGATGAGTTTTGAAGCTTGAGAGGTTTCCAAGGATAGGGATTAGAATCTGGAATGGGCTACCCTTGGGGAACTGTGAGTATCGATGAATGAGTGAAGCATGAAATATTTTTATCACTAGCACACAGCATAATACATAACACTTAAGAAGAATCCTAAAAGATTCAGAAATGGACTAATGAAGGTATTGGAAAAATTAAGCAAGAGTAAACCTGTGGGTCAAAATACCTAAATCAAGTGCCTGCCTTCTAAATTCTCCCCTAGACAAGATTTTTATTCTTTCTGTTGTTTTAGGTCCAGAGACCCATTCATTATTGGCTGTTTCTACAGGGCAAACTTGTGAACTCCATCAGCTTTTTTTGTCATAGTCCATCTGACCTTCTCAATTCATTAGAAAAAATAGAAAGTAACTCTCAGAAGGTGTGGATTTTTAAATCTTATCTACAATCCAGCTGGTATAGACTGATGTGTGTAAGGTATACGCAGGGAGGCAAGGCCTTGGTTGGACAGTTCCTACCAAATTCAGTGAAGTCATAGGGAGAAAACAATGAATTGGAAAGGAAGTTGAGTAGAAAACAAAGGTCTGCTTTTACTATTCATCGTGGTTCTGGATTAACAATGAAATCATTGGTTATATCTGCCTCCATTTAAATAAAGTAAACCAAACTTTTACACTCTTGTATGATTTCATTATTAGTCTAGTTCTAGTTCCAGTTCAAATGTTATGATAATATTTATAATAAATAGACTGTATCATTGTGTTGTCCTATTCAGCTTTTACAAATTTAGTATTAGGTCAGTCTCCTTGGATATGTATTAGAGCATCAGAAGGGTTTATAAGGTGACGGCACTGTGGATTCCAAAGCTTCAATTGGCCAGTCACGTGAGACTGTATTAGTCAATGCTGTAACACAATGCACGCTGCAGAGCCCAACCGAAACCACCTGAACCCATTTCCCATTTGCCCCGAGAATACTCCCCAGTTGTACTTGCAGCTGCAGTGTTTACTGCAATATTAACTAACCCTATCCCCAAAGTTTGCCACGAAATATCTCACTTTTATTATTATTTTTGCATCACTCTAGTATATCAATACTCTGAAAACAAATGACATCATTCTATTTATAGCACTCTGTTTGTAGTAGTGGCATTTCCATTTACTTTTTTTTCTAAGTGGGAAATGGATGAAGCAAAAAATAAAAGGAGGAGGAACAGTTTATTGGGTCACCAAAAAAACCTGAAAGTGCAGGGGCAGATCTGCTTTGTGGCATGTTTGCATTCCTAAATTGAACAGCTAATGACAAGAATGACCTGTCAGCAATGCCCTCTTCCTGTAATGCCTTCATTACGCATCTGATGGCAGCCGGGCCCTCTCTCCCGTCTCAATACGCACAGTTGGTGATTTGTTAAGAATGACCTTCTGCCCTCTGGTGTCCATATCATTCCTGAGAAAGTGGACTCTGATTGGCCAGCTCGAGTCCTGTGCTCATCCACTCACCCTTGTGGTACAAGAAGTATAGTGCCTTGACTGATGACCACACCAGAAAAATTCACTGGGGAAGGAGTGCCACTAGGGAAGAACAAACAGCAGTGATCCATTGCAAAGATGAAGATAGGAATTCAGTTTAACAGTGTTTCTCTCCATCTCTCCCCCTCTCTCTTTCTCTCTCTCTCTCTCTCTCACACACACACACACACACTGAATATACATTATGTGCTGAGGAGGCACTAGAGACACAGAAGTATAAAACCTAGTACCAATAATCAAGGGGTTTTAAATGACTTGGAGAAGCACTATACAACAGTCCATAACAACAGCATTTATAAATGCTAATGTAATAAATGCTACAAAATCATATTATGAAATTCAAGGTAGTTTGAGGGGGGTTTTAAGACTCTGTACTGGTCAAATTATGACCAAATAGTTCTATCATTTATTACTTTATTACTTAAGAGAAATTCCTGGTAACCCATATCAGGATCACATGAAGGAGCCTAAATGAACAAACAGAAGGTTTTAATCTGGAGAAGAGATGATGAGAAAGAGATTTACTACTAGTCCACAAGTATAGTTTTCCTATAGCTTCACTACTTAAAAAAATTAGTTTAGGGAATAATCACAAAGAGACTTAAGTCATAAGAAAAAAATTCTGAATGTATAAAAAGCCATATAATCTTGAAATCTATATAGAACTTTAAAGCCAAAATAGATTCTCATTATTTTGGAATCATTTAAGTATATGATTGTCATAAAAATAGAATTATGATAAATTTAATAATAGCTGACATTGATCGAGGATTTCCTATGTGCCAGGCTCTATGCTAAGTGGTTTGATAGATTATCAATTTAAATCCACAGAGCAGTTCTATGAGTTGGTACTATTATTATCATCTCCATTTCATAGAGAGAGAATCAAACTTAGAAAAAGCAACTGGCCCAGGTCACACAGTTAATGATGGAGTAGCCTTCAAATAGGTCATCTGATTCTAAACATGAAGTTCTTAACCTCTAAAGGACAACCTCTCTATAATTCAATTCTGTTCCCCTATTTTTTCCCTAAATCTAATCATAAATTAGCATGGCATTTGGACATATATATAACATTTGTCTATATGGTAAAATGTCATACTCTGAAAGTTTAGTAGTAACTAATTAGAAAAGTGAGTCTAGAGATAAACAGGAAGAGAATGTGGTAGATTTTCTCTAAAACTCCTCAAACTCTTCAAAAAGCTGAATAAAACCATCCTTAACAGGGAGCTTCATTTCATCATTATCTTTTGTTTAAATTTATATCCCATTTTTATTATGCTGATTTTAGATTAGGATGGAGGGATTTTGAATTTTGTTGGTGGCATGCCACTCAGTTGAAAGAAAGGTAAAATTACACTGATTACTCACATAAAGAAAAGTTTAGCCTTGGCTGGTGTAGCTCAGTGGATTGAGCGTGGGCTGCAAACCAAAGTGTCGCTGATTCGATTCCCAGTCAGGGCACATGCCTGAGTTGCAGGCCAGGTCCCCAGTAGCGGGTGCATGAGAGGCAACCATACATTGATATTTCTCCCTCTCTTTCTTCTTCCCTTCCCCTTTCTCTAAAAATAAATAAATAAAATCTTTAAAATAAAAAAAAAGGAAGAAAAGTTTAAAGATTATGGCTTTTTATTTTCCACTCAATTTTGTCCATTGTAAAAACGCTCATTATCACTCCATATAATTCAATGACTCTCAATTTATATTAATTTTGAAAGAACTCTAAAACAGTGTTTATAATTTAGTACTTCTTCAGAAATAGGGATTGATTTATAGAGACAGCATTGATTTCATTTTATTATCTAATGTGTAAAATTATAAATGTTTGCAATTTTTGTACATCAATTATACCTTAATAAGCTAAAAAAATTATTTATTATTGTTACCACACTACTTCCACACTGCGCTGGCCCTGCCCTGGCTTGGTCCAGGACCTTTTGCCTGTCAAGTAACCTCCAGGTTGTTGACTTGTGTGGGAAAAATTTCAGATGAAAGTGAGAGCTAAGTTATTAACTTGAGGCAGTGAGGCTTAGGAAGGCTCCCTGGAAACAGGATTAGGGTTAAGCCCGGATGAGCAATAAGCTGCTGCCCATTGCTCTCCTGTTTGAAAGTCTCATTGGGACCCTTAGAGCTTAGGATAGAAGAAGCAAAGTACACGCCTGAGGAAAGGAGGCACTGGCATGCTCAAGGAAGGTAAGGAATGTTGGTGGCCCTTGTCTTGCCAGTTTTATCTATTTTCTATAGGTGGGAATTTTAGGGGAGGACCTCAACAGAATAGTCATTAAATCACCAGGTGTGCCATTTAGTATGCTGATGTATCAAAATGAGTGTATAGTGGGGTCAGGGGTCGTTCTCTGGTTTGTTTTACCTCTATTTTGAATTAGTCTGGCTCTAATTGGCTTTTTGTTATCTATCTGCCTGACTAAGGTGATTTGAATCACCTGCGCTTAGGTATCTTTTTTAGAGAGGATAGGTTTAGACCTCCTACTCTTAGGTGTCTTTGGTTGGGGAGGACAGAATCTAGTGTTCTATCGGTGGCTGTTAATTGCTCAGCCGTGCAGGCCATTTGTTCAACCATTGTCTCAGTTCCTCCTCCCAGTTGCCAGGGAATTTCCCAGTTTCTTACTAACCTGCCTCATTATCTCAGGCTTAACAGCACAAAATTTCTTAATTCTTTCTATAGTTTCATACTGAGTAAACTTTATCATAAACTTCCTTCAATGACAATATTTAAAAATGTCTTCTAGCCCTGGCTGGCATAGCTCAGTGGATTGAGCACGGGCTATGAAGCAAAGGGTCTCAGGTTCGATCCCAGTCAGGGCATATGCCTGGGTTGCGGGCCAGGTCTCCAGTGGGGGCCATGTGAGAGGCAACCACACATTGATGTTTCTCTCTCTCTCTTTCTCCCTCTCTTCCCCTTTCTAAAAATAAATAAATAAAATCTTTTTAAAAAATGTTTTCTAGATACAACTACAAATTAAAAGTGGTTTTATATATGGTAATACTTTTCAACAATAATATCATTGTAATTCAGACTTCAATCCAGATTCTGATATCAGCTGGATGCCCCACACCTCAGTTCTGACACTATCTACCTGATTATAACATCAGATGGCACAGACTAAGGGTTCATCAACGAAACTGCCCCCACTTCAGACACCCATTGCAAGTCCAGGTTGTCACCTGTGCTTCCAACCAACTGTCTATAACTTGGAGGTTTTCAGGACCTCACCCTTGGGTTTAATTAATTTACTAGAATAACTCACAGAACTCAGGAAACCTGTTTACTAACTGGATTGTCAATTTATTATGAAGAATATTGAAGGATGGGACTCAACAACCAGATGAAGACATACATGGGGCGAGGTCCTGAAAACAGGAGCTTCTGTTCCCATGTTGTTTGGGGCCCCTCCTTTGGGGGGGTTTATGGAGACTTCATTACCTAGGCATGATTGATTAGTCACCAGCCATTGTTGATGACTTTAACCTCCAGCCCCTCTCCTCACCCTGGAGATAAAAAGGTGGAACTGGAAATGCCAGCCCTCTAACATCTTAGTTGGTACCTCTGACAGCCAGCACCTACCATTTTCTGATTTAGGGGCTTTTTAAAGGTCACCCCATTAACATAACAAAAGACACCTTTATCTCTTCCAGAGGTTTAAGCACTCTGCTTTTGTTTTGGAAATCAAATATTATTATAATAAGTCACAATGTCACAGTCATGAATTTAAAATTACACTTAATTGAAAAGTTTATTTTTTCAACGGTTATTTTTTATCAAACCTCATCGATTCTCACTCTTGAAAATACAAAAAGCAAAATTCACAATACTTCTCCAGGATGATTTCAATGTTTTTCTAAACTTAATTTTTTGCCTAACCTAAATATCAAGCAAACGTCAATAAAACTGTACAGATCATCTTGAACTCCCAAAGATAATAATAATCACAGAATTCCATATTAAATTTGAAATGCAATACAAGTTCAAAATTGCCTTTGAATACTTCCAATTTAATATGGCATTAGTTTTATATCCATTGTCTTACTGCTGTTTATAGAATGCCATCAAACTTGGTTTAGCAAAACAGAAATCTCCATTCAATGTTTTCCCCATAGTCTCAATTTGGTCTATGTCCATTTGTACAAATTGAAATGAAAAACAATATAAATGGATGATGCAAGTACAAGGAAAACACATTCATCAGGATAATTATGGATTCAATAGTTGTGAGTGCCTACTAAAAGTAAGACAAAGTGTTGTCAATGTAAGCAACGACCAAACCTATGAGGAATTTTTATGAGATTATTTGAACCAAACTGATGTGACATATGTCGAGAAGCAATATCTCAAATGCTCCAGAGAATAACAGTTTTGCAGCTGTTTTATACATCATAAATTAAGGAGGGAATGTAAGGAAGACTACACAATGGTGGGAGGAAGCAATTTGGGGATGGAATTACAGGATAGTTCAGCTTATATAGTCTCTTGCTGGATCTGAAAGGGAGCACTTCAAAGGTGTGCTAACCTGGATGCACAGGAATAACAAGCAGAGTTTCCTTAAGAAAATAAGCCTTTTACTAAAGAAGTTATGTTCCTGCTGCATAACTATCCATCATGACCTGTCCAGTTAGGAATTTATGTTCAGATTGTTCTGTGAGGTTACTTTCCATAGAATCTCTTTTATTCATCCACAGCATTATGTCCAATGGTGATACAAAAACATTTAAGTCAAAGTTCTTGACTTCAAGTGCCTTTGAATTAGTACAAAGCTTTGATTTTTGAGATCCTTCTTCCCTGGAAAATAAATATATTCTATAATTTTCTCAATAATAAAGAATAGATAAAAAGTAATTATAGACATGTAAGTAGCAACTGATTAATGCAAAATTGCTGTATGCTATATGAGGTCTGTCAGAAAAAGGTCCAGCCATTGCTAATATAACAAGAATGGCTTGCGCCATATCAGTGTAACCTGGTAGCCAAGGAGAGAGGACTGGAATGCACATGCGTGAACAATGACAATTTCACTGCATTAGTCAGTGAGGCCAGTAGACACCATTGAGTGACCATGTGTACTGTGTGCCAGTCACATTCAAAGTGACAGTGAGTAGAACAATCAATCCCTATCAAATTTTGCATTAAGCTTGAACATTCCTCGGTGGAAACTATTGGAAGATTCAGAAGGCTTTTGGGTAAGATGCAATAAGTGCAGTGTGAATAAAATGTGGCACAAATGCTTCAAAGATGGTCAAGAATCTGTTGAAAGTGATCCATGCTCTGGAAGGCCTGCAACAAGCAGAACCCCTGAGAAT
Organism: Micronycteris hirsuta; assembly: GCA_004026765.1. Classification (NCBI taxonomy): domain Eukaryota; kingdom Metazoa; phylum Chordata; class Mammalia; order Chiroptera; family Phyllostomidae; genus Micronycteris; species Micronycteris hirsuta. The sequence goes on along the minus strand of PVJI01010387.1, from coordinate 51,688 downwards.
GTTGAATGTGTACAGGCTGCAGTCCACAAAGATCAGCAACTGACAGTGCGGGAACTAGAAGCAGATCTAGGGATTCCAAAAACTGCTGTGTCTGAGATTTCGATGCAGGATCTTAGCATGAAATGTATCATGGCAAAACTTGTTCCATGGCTTCTGCTACCAGAGCAGAAGGAACATCGTGCTGCAGTTGGGAGAACTGTGTGAGGTCCCAAGGTGCCTACTTTAAAGGGGACTGAGGCATCATTGTCCAATGTATGATATTTCCTGTATCTTGTACCTTCTTCAATTAAATTTCTCTATTTTTCATATCAAATGACTGGATACTTTCTGGACAGACCTTATAGACATATTAAATATAAAATAAGGATTTTCATTACTTTGAAAAGGGAAATATATGATCCTAAAAAGTAAGGAGTTACTTTTCTGTTTTTACTAAATATTATATGCATACTAAAACTGACCATCACCTGCTGACATATATTCTAAATTAACATAAAATTTCATTTCAATTTAAATCACCTTAATTAGCTCACAAGTCATATTTATCCATACTCTAGGTGATGAAAGAAAGTATCCCTGTGAAACCTTGATTGCCACTGACTCATAGCCATAGCTTGTAAGGAAAGCATGTATGTATAATTGCTTTTAATAGTTTTGTACATTCATCATACTTTTTTAAATGAAGGGAAGAAAAAGGTGCCTCCTTTAAAAGTTCTGTCAGCCAAAGAAACAAGTTGAAAATAGATGCTTGAAGTAAAAATGTAAAACATGAGTGGTCAGAAGAGACCAGTAAAACTAATTTAGTTTAGCTACATAGCAATTCTGTGGTTGCTATGGCAATAGGGACATAGGAAGATTGCAGATACGTGTTACCAAGATGATTCACTTTTGATCCCCCCAGTTAGTGTGAGCCTTGGGTTAAAGTCAGACCCAGGAACAGAAAGAACACACTGGACGGAGAGTTTCTTTGCTCATTTGCCCTCACAGCCTAGGGGTTGGGACAAACATAGTACAAGGTGGGCCACCTAATAAAATCGGGCAGCAGCAGTAAATTTTCTGTGATGCACAGTATGAGAATTAGGCAAAAGATTTTTTTATCAGATATGGAAATCCAGCATACACATGGCATTTTCACACACCCAAGCAGCCCAATGTCTTGTACTGCTAAGTACTATGATCTATTCTTTGAGTTAGGAAGTGAATTCAACTATGGGATATTATTTAGATGAAAATCTCAAATAAGGAAGCAAAATAAAATAAAAAGATCCCATACTTCTGGCCAAGATGGAGGCATAGGTAGATACACTTTGCCTGCTTGTACAACCAAAAGAAGGACAACAACAAATTAAAAAAACAAACAAAAAAAAAATACAGAACTGCCAGAAAATTGAATTGTATGGAAGTACAACAACCAAGGAGTTAAAGAAGAAACATTCATCCAGACTGGTAGGAGGCATGGAGACAGGCAGCAGGACAAAGAGGACATGTGACGAGAAGGCAGCTAGAGGACTGATGGGTGAGGTGGCAGCTGGCAGTCCCACATCTGTGTGCAGATAAATCAGGAGGAACAACTGGGGAGTGAGACAGACTGCACAACCCAGGGTTCCAGTACAAGGAAATAAGGCCTCAAAACTTCTGGCTGTAAAAACCTGTGGGGTTGCGGTGGTGGGGGAAACTCCCAGCTTCATAGGAGAGTTCATTGGAGACACCCACAGGGTCCTAGAATGTACACAAAGCCACCTGCCCAGGCATCAGCACCAGAAAGGCCCAATTTGCTTGTGGGTAGAGGATGAAGTGACTTAAAGCTGGTGGAGAGCTGACTAAGCAGCGTTGTTCCCTCTCTGACCCCTCCCCGACACACAGCACTACCATGCAGCCATGTGGGTTACCCCACCCTGGCGATTACTTAAGGCTCCACCCCTTACAATGTAACAGGTGCACCTAGACAAAGAAATATGGCCCAAATGAAAGAACAGATCAAAACTCCAGAAAAAGAACTAAGGAACAAGGAGATAGCCAACCTATCAGATACAGAGTTCAAAACACTGCTAATCAGGATGCTCACATAAATGCTTGAGTATGGTTGCAAAATTGAGGAAAAAGTGAAGGCTATACAAAGTGAAATAGAGAAAAATATACAGGAAACCAACATAGAAGGGAAAGAAAGTGGGGTTCAAATCAATGATTTGGAGCAAAAGGAAGAAATAAACATTCAACCACAACAGAATGAATAAACAAGAATTCAAAAAAATGAGGAGAGGCTTAGGAACCTCTCAGACAACTTTAAAGGTTCTAACATCCAAATCATTGGGGTGCCAGGAGGAGAAGAAGAAGAGCAAGAAATTGAAGACTTATGTGAAAAAATAATGAAGGAGAAATTCCCCAATCTGGTGAAGGAAATAAACTTCCAGGAAGTCCAGGAAATTCAGAGTCCCAAAGAAGTTGGAACCAAGGAAGCACACACAAAGGCACATCATAATTAAGTTACCCAAGATTAACAATAAGGAGAGAATCTTAAAAGCATCAAAAAGAAAGGAGAGAGTTACCTACAAAAGAGTGCCCATAAGACTATCAGCTAATTTCTCAAAAGAAACCTTATAGGCAATAAGGGACTGGAAAGAAGTATTCCAAGTCATGAAAGACAAGAACCTACATCCAAGATTACTCTATCTAGCAAAGCTATCATTTAGAATGGAAGGGCAGATAAAGTGCTTTCCCAGATAATGTCAAGTTACAGGAGTTCATCATCACCAAGCCCTTATTATATTAAATATTAAAGGGACTTATCTAAGAAAAAGAAGATCAAAACTATGAACAGTTAAATGACAACAATCTCACAACTATCAGCACCTGAACCTAAAAAAAAAAATACAACTAAACACACAACTAGAACAGGAATAAAATCATAGAAATGGAGATCACATGGAGGGTTTTCAGCTGGGGGGGAAGGGGGGAGAATGAGGGAAAAGGTACAGCAAATAAGAACCATAAAATGTAGGTACAAAAATAGACAGGGAGAGGTTAAGATAGTGTAAGAAATGGAGAAGCCAAGATCTTATCTGTATGTCCCATAGATATGAAACAAGGATGGGTAATGCTGGTGGGGTGCTGAGCAGAGGGGAGTAAAAGGGAGAAAAAAATGGAATAACTGTAATAGCATAATCAATAAAATATACTTAAGCCAAAAACAACAACAACCAAAAAAGGTCCTATAGGTTATACAGCTGGTTTAATTGCAGGTAATATATTTTTCCCTCTAGCTCTACATCTCTGCCTTATGTGAACCACATTTATAATGAAAACTATGTAATTTGATATTAAACCCTCTAAAACTCAATTGCTTTTAAAAAGTTCATTTAAAAGCAGTTAATCTTCATAGAATTTTAAAATTCAATTGAGATATCATCCTCCCTGCGATTTTTCAAAAATTTCCTGATCAATGGATTCTCTCCCCACCACACCACCTTCCATCCCCCGGAAATACAGTAAGTTTCAATGGAGCCTGAAGATTTTGAATTTTAACAATCCCCATTTCATTTGCAACCTCTGTTTCCACATTATTAAGGTCAGGCAAATTTGAGCAGCATGGGTGCTGCCCTAGCCTTTTATTCTGTAGTTAAAGAAGCTGAAAAGAGAAGCCAGTCGAGATTTAGGTTTCCTGTTTCTTCAGTTGTTGTTGTACATTTTATCCTTTTCTGTAGATTTCTTAATGAGTAATTTGGTTCAGTTATACATTCTTATGATGTAATTACAATATTTTTGTTAAAAAATACATGTTAATTCTTATTTATGCAAAGCATATTAGATAACAGTCTTCCTTCCATGGGGGAGTTATTGTCACATTGAATTAAAGAAACAATCTCCCTCAAAGACGCTATCTCCACCGAGGAGAGTGCCTAGGCTGGAGTGCTCTGAAGCACCTTCTTCAGGGCAACGGGCTCCTAAGCGTTTCCTAGGAGGAAAGTTTTCTTTGTCAAATACTACCTACTCTCCCCAGAAATTAACATGAGAAATTAGTACATTAAAAGTTCTGAGAAGAACTAGATTAATCTCTAAAACTTTTCTACACCCAATAGTTCTCAAACATATTTTGATGATAAAAATTGTTGTCATTGTCTGTTTCTCTTTAATACCTATTGTTATCCTGCGAACTCATATTTGAGGGTAGATTCGTGAGGAAAGATTGGTCTAGACAATGCTTTTTAACAGATGACTGTATGTACTGAATATTCAACTCAAACACGAATGTAAGAAATTTTAAAACTTTTTTAAAAGATTTTATTTATTTATCTTTAGAGAGAGGAGAAGGGAGGGAGAAAAAGAGGGAGAGAAACATCAATGTGTGGTTGCCTCTCTCTTGCCCTCATCTTGGGACCTGGCCCGCAATCTAGGCATGTGCCCTGACTGGGAAACAAACCAGCAACCCTTTGGCTCCTGGGCCAGCTCTCAATCCACTGAGCCACACCCGCTAGGGTAGGAAACTTTTAAAAGCAAGATGGTTGGGATAGGCGTGGGGTACAAGTGGTGAGAAGGAGATGGCGCCTAATAGTTTAGAAGCTCAAAACTTTAAACTTCTTCCCTTTTAGGTTCTTTGGATGGTCTAATAGTTAAAATGACATAAGACAGATTAATAGATGAAAAACAAGTTTTTGAGTATAGGAGGAACCCCCAAAACATGAAATTCAAAGATAGCCAAGCAATTGAGGCCAGTATTCCATCCTGAGCTAAGGAGAGGTGGTAGACGTCTGGGGCAGCCAAGGGGAAAAGGACAAGAAGAGTAAATGTTTGGTAAACAAATGTTTGCCTTGCTATACAGATATGCCCTTCTGATAAAAAGTTTTCTTTGGTATTAGCTCTCTCCTGGTACAGGTCCGCTATTTAAAATGTTTTAGGCAATTAAGGGGAAGATAAATAGCTCTTACTGAGTCTGTTAGATTTTCATTGTCTTCAGCTCCAAATAAACCACATGCCAAAGTGCTACATTTTGGGGTTGACATATTCTGCTTCCCCTCAGTAAGAAGTACAATACACTACTCCTCATTGTTTTAAAGAAGACCGCTTAGGTTTTTTTCTAACCATATACCAAGTATACAACTCAGCTCAGAAGCTGGAGAAAATGCCATCTACATTTCCTGTTCTCTTTTAAATGCCATCTGTACTGCTTTTTATGTTTTAAATATATCTGTCATAAGTACACCTGTATTTTGAAGCCTACTCCTTTAGAATCACTTGGGTAGGAAGGGAAAATGTAGGATGCAGGGTCATGGAGAAGAGAATTAAAAATTGTCTAAATCTCTCTTCTGAGACTACCATATTTAAAGCTGCCCTTCTGTTGCCCCTAGTCCCAGTGTCCTGAGATCGGCGGTACAAGGATGTACAAGCAATGGTAGGGACAGATGAGGCGGTATGTGGTGTGAGGCAAACCAGGTTATAAATATGTCATTTTTCATACTCCTCTATTTCCTTTTGGTCTTTCAGTTTTCCTTTTCAGATATGCCAGAAAATATTAAAAAATGGTCTAGTTCCTGGTGCCTGGTGATCTTTCTCACATTTGAAGTGAAGAATCAAGCTTACAAATCTCCACAACAGTAGTAGGAGAACGGTCTTAATTTTCAGGTCATGGCAACAACACTAGGTGAAATTGAGTGAAGTCAAGGAATAGAAAGAACATATAATAGAAATATTCAGCATTGTTTTTTGGTTGACTGGCAGCCTCCAGTTGAGCTGTACGATTCTGTTTAAGTTATAAGTTGTCATTTGTAAATTATGCCCATAGCTATATCCATTATTCATGAGTTGGTACCAGCAAATAGTGATCACAGTCTCCTAAATTCTACTACCTGCAGGTACCTGCATTACTTCCAAAACTGACTACTACCTCTTATTTATTTTCTAGAATTCTTAGATCGTACCAGCCCACTTTGTGTTTCCAGTGAAAAAACACTTCTCTTTTCCCTTTCCTATATTTCCTTCCATGGAAATGAATGAATAAATCCTAGTAAAGAGAATGTTTTAATTCTAGTAAATAGACAACTGCAAGCATGAGATTTCAGTATAAATTTAACTAAAAAAAAAATCACCAAAAAAGTATTTTCCAAAGAACAAGTATTGCTTTGCCCTCTGTACAACGTATTACTTACTATGAGTACAAACTAAAGCATTAGCCTCCTGGATATTACAGAGATCATCATATTTTTGCATTTTAGAATTATTTTATATTATTTATATAATAAATTAAAGTAACCTCTCAACTTAACCTTCTGATTAGTCATGTTATAATTTTGAACATATTTCTTATACAGATTCCCTCAAATTTGTTTACATTTTGAAGCCAAACTGCTCCTTTAGAATCATGAAGGTGGAGAGGGGAAGACAATCAGCACACAGCGGGGTTGAAGGAACCTGGCCTTGGAGGCAGGCATTGTTCCATCCTGAGCCTTCAAGGCCCCTCCCCATTTTTTTAGTTCTTATTTCATATCCACGCAGTGATCGTCTCTGGCTTATCTAACTGCTGAGAAAAGAAGGATCACAGATCGTATGTCTAGATAAGGGTTCATCCTGATAGTTGTGGCCTCTCTGGTTTCTTCACCATTATTGCTATAGAAAGAAAAAAAATAAAGAATATAATAGAAATACTCTACTGTTATTTAGGATGAAATCTCCTTTACAAAATATGAGAATGTCTTAATGCAATTATCCCAATAGTTTTGAAACTCGTGCTCCTTAGAGATACCGATAAGCAGAGTGGGGCTCAAGGAGAAGGAGCACTGGACCCTCCGCATCCCCCCCCTCGGTGCAGTCGGACCAGCCTCCTTCTCAGTGGTTTTCTGTCTTGGCTTTCTCTTACGGTTGTGTGTGTTGGGTGTGTTGGGTGTGTACGGCACATTTTGACAAACCCGAAAGAGTCAGGCACTCCAAGGAAACTTTAGTCTGAGAGTTCTGCTATTTAGTCTTTTCCTTTATGAAAACTGCTTGGAATTCTTCATTGATTCTGATCATGAAGTCCTCAATTTTATAGAACACTTTTAATTAAGTGAATTGTCCAGAGTTCCACAAATTGTTTACCATACAGGTACAACTAGAACTCTCATTCCTGAGCTTGGAGTTTAGGATGCTTTCCACTTGACACTCTCACTTCGGAGCAGGGCCATTTCAATTCCAGTATCACCAAAAGTGAGTTTTCATGTCTAGTTAAAACAAAATAATCAAATAGGCTACTTTTTAAAAGATGAATATCTGTCTCAGGAATAGGACAGAAAATTACACAGGAAAACAAGCGACACTTTTTAACACAGTCACTAAAATTTAGGCTACTTCTCACTTGTTCTGAGAAATTCTCAGAAGGAAGTATCCAATGCTACTTTTTGAGCCAATAGGTTTAAATTTAGAATTGGTATTAATTGTCAAGGAGAAACATAATATACTAGAACAAAACAACAAAGAAAATAATGAATTTCTGTTCCTTGTTTTTCTTATGGAAAAATAAAATTCTTAAATGTTGGCAAGAGCATTAATTCCATATTGCAGAATCCCTTTCATTGCATGTAAAATTAAAATCCATATCAAGGACCATATAGCAAAATACAAAAATACATGCCTCGTGAGTGGGGGAGTACCTGAAACTTGACTTGGCCAGCATGGCCCCTTGTCCACAATATTTGAAGAGGTTGTATTGTAAAAGTTTCCACTATTGGCTTTAAGGAAAGACTGTTTAATATATTATCTGTGTATTTAACACATATACATACATCTCTGTTTTGCACCCATATCAATTCGGGGCGGGGGCAGGGTATAAGAGGACTAAATGGTAACAGAAAATAAAGTACAATAAAGATTAAATCAAAAAAATTTAAATCCAAGAATGAAATTTGAGAGCCTATTAAAATCAGAAATATGCTTTGTTATTTATTCTGCATTGTATTTTTATTTCCATAGCTTATGAAGAGTTAATTCCTTAATAATAGTAATCCTTCCCTGTTCTCAACCCTTGAGGTAAAAAAAAACAGAACACAATTACTGGTGTTAACAGTGCCAGAGTGTTTGGTTACAACATGTGAAAATTAACCTGCTAATAATTGGGATATGATTATATTCAGTTGGCATTTGACATTCACTTTGTGTTCCAGAAAACTTTAAGAACAGACTTTGAAGTCTGCAAGAAAACATTTATTTCTGGTATAGTAATCCAACAGAGGGAGGAAAAATTCATGCTTAAACTATAAGGATTAGGAAACCCCGCTTCTGCAACATTGTCAATTTCCCAGCCTGTTGATGTAGAAGGCAGCAGACGCTAATAATGCCATTCCCTTCTCTTGCTTTGGCCTAATGCTTAACCTGAGTGAACCGCCACTCCTTGATTTTGGTCCAACCAGTGAGCTTCTTGTAGCTATTTAAAAGTATTGGCATTGTTTGAAACAGTTATTCCCATCACTGTGTTTGTTATTTTATTGGACTAATTCCTTTCTTGCTCAGTCACTCGCGTGAACTCACATCCTTTGGAAACAACTTTTCCCATATTCCTGAAAAACAAATACACACACACAAGCACTGCAGAAGACATTACTTCCTCTTCTCATCGTCTTCTTACATTAGGACAGGTTTCCCCTCCTGACCTGGAGGGTTGCAGGCAGTGATCCCTAGATTTACAGTAGCGCCACTCTCTTCTCTGCATTCCAAGTTCTACCCGTTTCCGGAATCCATACGATCCCCAGCTACATTTGTCAGGCTTCCCAGCTTGCGTTGACCTCTTCCATTTTTAAACTCTAAGGCACTTGGTCTAATTCCTACACAACTAAACAATTTATTTCCATATTGTATCTCTTGTTACATGGACATGTGATAGGGAGGGAGGGAAGGAGGTATGTAGACAGATACACAGATACATGCAGAGATAATGGATATTTGTGTTTACATGCATGTATAATGATTTTTTTCATCTTCCCAGCTACGCATTGAGAAATGAGATCATAATATATTTGAAAAATATGTTTCAAAGAAACTAACACAGTGCTTACTCATCAGACTATCATCAGGCTAAATAAAATGACATTTTATGTAAGACATTCTTGGTACTCACAACAGAAGATTTGCACTTCTGATAATACTTCTTTGGTAAAAAGGAATAAGTATCTCATGGACGTATTCATTTAACATTTTAAAGTTTCTTCTCCCTGGCTGGTGTGGCTCAGTATATTGAGTGCCGGCCTGTGAACCAAAGGGTCGCCAGTTTGATTTTCAGTCAAGGCACAAGCCTGACTTGCGAGTCAGGTCCCTGCTGGGGGTACACAAGAGGCAACCACACACTGATGTTTCTCTTACTCTCTTTCTCTCTCCCTCCCTTCCCCTCTCTCTAAAACTAAATAAAATCTGAAAAAAAAAAATAAAGCTTCTTCTAAGTAGCAGTTAGGTCAAATAAAACACTTGGAAACTAAGTCTACTTCCCCTTTCATATTTATATTTTGTCCTTGTCTTCTCTTTTTTACCAATAAGGAAAAAGGCAAGAAATAACGGGGGGACATTGAGCTGGATAGAGTATTTGGAAAGGACCAGCCTAGGTTGAACTGTAAGAGGTTGAAACTCTCATACTATTCACTTCTAAATGGAGTTAAAATGGGGGGAGGGGAAGGGAGAGGATGCAGACAACTGTAATCAAACAACAATAAAGTAATCAAAATTGAAAATAAATAAATAAATAAGTGGAGTTAAAAGAATGTCACCTGGATTCAAAGTCCAGGCCTTATCACTTAATATTGACAGTGTCCTTGGCTACATTGTTTGGTTCTGCTTTGCCTCGGACCCTAAGTAGAGGTAATATCTTCCTTGTTGAAGGCTCTCACTAAATGTTTAGTGTCAGGTATGAGGCAAAACAACAGATGATTCTCTCATTCTGCAGATATGTATGGAGTACCAGTTCTGAACAGGACGCTGTATTAGAAAGTCTGGTGCGATGGTAGCACATCCCTGCCATCTACTCGAGCAGACAAAGATAGAAAGATGAACAGAACCCATAAGCAAAGTGTGATAAAAGTTACACAATGGAGTAAGGGGTGATCTCTGAGCAGAGAAGGGGCATCTGACCCCATCTGGAGGGGTCGGAGGAGGCAATGCCTACCCTGAAACATGAAGGAAAAGAAAAGGTAGAAGATGTTAGCCAGATGAAGCCATGGCGGGGAGGGCACAAGACACACACAAACGTTAGCACAGAGATGTCAAGCCTAGTGAATGGGAGAGGCAAAGTTCCAGGAGCTGCTGTGGGAAGACATCTCATAGATTATCCAAATGTTTTAAGGTAATATACAGAACTGCAATCTGAGTCTGTTTAAAAATAAATTCCCTCTGTTGTTCTCATTGTAATAAATATCCATGTTTTCTGAATTTTACTAACTTGATTATTTTACATAAAAAGCTTCATGAAAAACTGGGTGTTTTGTTCTCCGTGGGATATGTTTGCATTGTGATGGAGAAACTCATGCGCTCAAGTGAATCTTTTGTTGATGAACACATGATGGGGGGTGGTGAAGGAATAACAGGTGAAAGAAAAACTTCTTATTCTCCTAAATTTCCTGCCATTTAACCTTCCTCAGAAACCACCCAATGCCACTGCCATAACCATTACCATTTCTTTGCCCTCAGAAGGGGTTAGAGGTTCAGTAAAATAGACTTCTCCTGAAGAAGGTGCTTTAGTTGTGATTCTAAATAAATTTATAAATGTAGCAGGCTTCCTGTGTTTACTGTAGATTGAACCATTTGCAATGTAGTGAAATTTAAAAAATATATATAAGAAAAATGCATTCACCACAGGTGTCTATTTAGAGTAATAGTATTTCCATACATGTGTATTTTTTAAAAACAGAATTCTTATATTAAAAACAAGAACTTCATTTTTAATAGCTTAATGTAATGGTTGCCTTTAACTAGAGATTTTCTTTCCTATTGTAAGATCTTGAAATCACTTCATTAAACCCTTGAGAGACTATATTCTCCTTGGCAAAATCATTCTTCACAGAATATCAGGTTACAGTTGTCATACCTTCAAATAAAATCTAAGATGACATTTTCATGAAGTAGAAATTAAAATAAATTCCATCCCTCTGTCTTTAGAATCAGCCTGCACTTATTTCTATTCTAAGAAAGACAAAATATCCGGAATTAATAGAACTTTAAAAAAATCATTAGTAGGAATTCTTTCAAGACCTCTCCAAAGGCAACCCCAGGTAGGTAAAAGTATTTTTATTAAGATCTGATTCCTATCTATACTTCTGTCCTCACACAAATAGAAACAAACTTCACAGCACACACGGAGTTTCTTCATACTGTATCTTCAGTTTAATTCTGCTGCATATATCCTTGGGAGAAATCATTTATTGAGTACCTATGACACATAAGATACTTTCTACCTGCTCTGTACAAGCAGGTACAATGAGACATTTTCTGGGGAGTCTAGGTAGGGAGACTATTTATAATATATGACATAATTTGAAAATATACTACAGAGCTGTATATGAAGGACCAAGCAATATTTGCATTTAGTACTCAGGCGAAGGTATCTCTGCATGCTCAGGAGAACATTCATGGGGACGAGAGGACTTATTCTGAGCCTTGAATGGTGCATTTGGAACTGAGGAGAGGGTACCGAGGCCCAGCAGAGGAACTAAGAAGGCAGTCTCAAGAACAATGCTGCTGTTCTCATAAAAGTTGTTATGATGACCTTACACTTCTTCCTCCATGTGAAATTATCTTTGGTCTTTCTGAGTTTCCTCAGGTGAATTCTCCTTAGAGCTTATTCACCCTAAAAGTAAACATACATATTTCATTTCTAATCCATAAATATTATAAAATATATATATTTTGCTCTACAAGGAGCAAAATATATATAATTACCTGATTTATACTTAAATTGTGAAAGCTAATTGCTCATTTAGTTGAGTTTTGAGTTGTGCTTTGGGTACTGGTCATTGCTCTCATTAATAAATAAATATTTTTTGGAGTTTATAAGAATAAATAAAGTTCATAAGCACTTTGTTTTTATGAAAAGTTCAAGCTCTGGAAGTCCTATAACATAAAATAAAATATTGATTGATGAGTAAGGGTATTCTTTAGCTAATAAATAATTATCATTAGTTTTAAAAAATAAATTTATATTCAATTTATCAATAATATATAAATTCAATATATTGAATAAACTTTTATATAATTTTAAAAAAGACTTTCAGATTCTCACTTCCCCCATTCCTGTTAGAGTAGGATAACATTTTCCAGTAATTCAGCCATCTCCACCTACCTAAATATAGAATACAGTATCTCTCTCTCCTCTGTGGTGATTTCTGTGAAGAGATTTGAAGCTTTCATAATAAAATTTTCCCACATGTTTTATTTGTATCAGTTCTGCTTCTTTCGCAAAAGCACCAGGAAAGCCAGGGAGCTACAATGATTAATGACCTGTTCTAGAGTTTAACCTGCTCTATAAAATGTGCTGCATTCCAGAGTGTAGAATCAACTCTCAAGTAGGTCAAAAGCTTAAACTGCCCGAGGGCTTACCATACACCAGAGGCAAGCAACTTTGAAATCAAATTAGCACCAGAACTCATGATTTGGTGGCTTCATATTGAACTAGAAGATAGGAAATGACAGTATGTAATAAAACCTTAAAACTCTAATTGATTAAAACTTGGCAGTTTTGAATTTGAGTTGACCAGATGATGACCTGGTTAAATAGTTCTGTTCATTCTCTAAAGTCCTTTTTGTGGTAGGAGGGAAGAATGAAAAAAGGAAGTACTTAGCCTATGAGAGCAGAAACCAACAAAATAGGTTCAAGGGTTATTTTAGAAGCATTACAGAATTAATGTACTAATTATAAATAATTTTTATTGAACTTAATTTTTTTATAACAAACAAGGAAATTAAATCTACAACATGTCCAACAGTGAGGTAATACATGATGGTCTGTGACCTTAAGCAGGTCACAGTTGGTTGTTGACAATCTGTTGGCACATGTTTATCTCCAATACTATAGTACTATATAATACAATACAGTATAGTATTATAGTATTAATATAATACTATTATAATATAGCATTATATAGTATTATATTATAATATAGTTAGTATTGGAGATATATAATCTATATAATCCACTTGAAAAAAATACTGAAGCTCTCAGAGCTGGAAAGCACAACTAAGTGGGAAGACGTGGGGTATCGATGGGAGATGAAGATAGCTTAAGAGAGAAGCATAGAGTCCTAGGTCTCGGGAAATACTGGGAGCCTCAAGGCATCCATTCCAGATGTGTGAGCCCTACCTCTCCAGTCACCTCCATGTGCCACCAGCATATCTAATCCACTTCAGCTCAAATACCACTTCCTCAAGAATGCCTTCCTTAACCATCTGCACCTCCCCACCACACTAAATTAAATTCACCCAGTTTTACAGTTTCATAGTGCCATCCTTTTATTATTTATTACAAATATCACAATTGTAATCAAATCTTTTTTTGTGTGGTTACTTGTGTTATGCCTGCCCTCTTCCTCTTGTATGTAAGCTCAGAGACAGGGATAGTATCTTTTTTTTTTGTTTGTTTCTCATTGATTTTCTAGTGTCTGATACATTGTAGGTGCTCAGTAAATATCAGATGGATGGATGGATGGACGGACAGATATCTACTTTTCCTAGGAAGAGTGGGCCTGTATTTGAGGAGGAAAGGCGGGGCTGAAACAAGCAAGTCAAAAGATAATCCATGCCTACCTATGTGCCAGTGAGTCAATGAGAACTGACTCTGGGCTTTGCAATGGGGAAAGCTTGACTATTTTATTATGAACAGCACCACTCAGAGTGGGAAACTGGTGCTCAAAAGCCTGGATTCCTCAATGGTTTACAGACAAGAGGTTTCACAGAGCAAAAAGCATGAGTAATCATGAGTAAGTGTTGGGGTTTGTGTTGATTGGTCAGTTCTTATGTAAGCTTCCACATTCTGATTTATTTAGCTCCTGGTGGCATCCTGTCCAGGTCTATGTGATTATAGCCAGATAGTCTTGAACAGAAAGAGAGATTTGTAAGACATCTTGGGATTGCGAGTTACTGACATTATCTTAACAGCAAAATGAAAAGAACAGAGCTATCCATTTCATGCTTGGCCAGCTGCATGCTTCTCTTACCCTAAGCAGAGTATACCTTCTGAAACTTGCTTTACAGGGAGGCCTCCAGGCCCCAGAACATGACTATGTTCCAGAGCTATGACTCCTAAGAAGGGCTAATTTAATACTTTTAACTGAAAGCTAAATTTTAATATATCTAGTCGGCTATGATTTTCTGTGTTTTCAAGGCCAGAATTCTACCAAGATTTCTCCTTAATCTATTGTGGTATTTGGCTTTTAAGAGCTAAACAATATTTCATCCAGTTAAATAAGAAGACTGAAAATAAGGATACATTAGAACAAAATATTTTGTTGTAGAGTTTATAATATATTTGCTTCATATGTTCAGCAGTATTATTCCCTGTGAAGACAGAAATGACAGACTGTTTTTTTAGGGCCTGCCAACTGCCAGAAGAAAAAAACAGTAAAACTTCCTCCATTCAAATTTTTCTTCTCTAAAGCCTCCAGGGAAGACCTGTTGACTTCTTTGCTCAAGTCTGCTTGCCCCGGAAGATAGAACTAGAAATGCAAAAAGAGCCAAAGGAGTACAAGTGTGGCTGGAGGGGCTGCCAGGCGCCTTTGTTCCCTGCAGACCCTCTCTCCTGCCTTCGCCTCTTGCTCACCCTGAGCCTTTCCTGTTCAAAGGCGTGTTAAGCTCTGAACACTTGCGATGCCTGCAGGGCCTTAGTCTCCCGCTGAGTGAGTCCAAAGTAGGTGGTGAGAGCTCCCAACTCCAAGAAATGTCAGCAGGAAGATGTGCAAAATGTCAGGATGATCATGAGCCCTTAAACTTTCAAGATTCTGGCTTTCACTGTCACCATGGCCCTGGCAAGAATTTCACACTTTTCTTTCACTCTTCTTTTCCTTTTCATTGAAGTTAGAAAATTTATCTTTAAAAATCGTTTTAATAGGTGCTAGTCAATGACAAGTTTTATATGGCTCTCCTAAACCTTAGATGTCCTATTTCCTGTCTCCCAGGCAAATGAAACATAAAGGATGCTGGGGGCGCATGTCTTCTGCTCCTGACTAATGCTCATTTTTATCGCCGTAATAAAAGCTTGTATTGCAAATATGGGACTTAATCATATGCATAATCACTTTTAACATCCGAGATGCTATGTTTCTACGAGAGGTCACAACAGGATCTTAGTTTTTGAAGCTTCACATTTGCAAGTAGTCTCTGGAAAAATATTCTGTCCTCAACTCATAAGAAAACAATGCATGGTGTTATCTGCCATTCACTGCAGGTAGTACGAAATGTTAACCTCTGTTTCATTGTATATCTCAAGATTACTTAAAGATGTTTTAAAATGCATTAATAAAATACACTAATAAATCTATAGTCTTAAAAATACAGAGTTAATGATAGATAGCTTAGCAGAATGGAAGTAATTTAAAATGAACTGGTAAGAAAACCCTTCATTAGTTTAAGATTCATAACCTTCATTTTAAATATATATTACATTAAAGATAAAAAAGCTGCTATAAAAATCATCTAGCTTCAGCATCTGTCTTCATAACAAGGTAAATGATAGTTTCAAGATAATGAGTTTTTCTGAATTACTGAATGTATTAAGGTGCTCTGAGGTACTCTTATCTGAGAGCCATTCAGGCAAATATTAATATTTAGATATAGCCTCTGGTAATATAATAAATATATCCTGGAAGATTACCACTAGAAGTTTGGTCTGTGTATAAAATCCCAGTGTAATTTTGACCAGAAAGTTTACATTGTTCCAGCAGGTTACACTGAGAAAGCTAAGGAAGGATTGAGAGATTGAATTTCATTAATGGGCACCAAACTCCTTTAATGAGATGCCAAGCTCCAGGGGCTTCATCCAAGTTCTAAGTATTCCGGACAAGGCTTGCCAATTTGCTTGCCGAAGGCACAGAGTACCCCTACAAAAGGGTCTTCTCCAGTTGCAGTTTTCTAGGGTAATATATTCTAGGCTGAATTCTCTCACTCAGTGAATGCTGCCCTGGGAATTTCAGTGTTCGTACAACCTAACAAACGTTCACCAGACAAGCACCAGCAATGCCCAGCTGGCTCTTTGTCCCCTGTGGGAAATTTTCTCAGTCAGAGCCTGGTAATTGTTTCGTGCAGCTGCTGCCGTTTCAGGGGTGCCAGCTCATCCGAGCCAACTGTATGCACAAGCCCATGACTCATGAGGCTGAGCAAGTGCACATCAGGGGTGGGTCGGGCCTTCAAGGGCTCCATTTTAAGTGTGCCCTCTCCTTTGTCAACTGGTTGGGAAGAATGCATAATGAAAGGCAGTTATTTAAAGGTTATAAATATCCCACATAGTTGTGAAAATCAGCTATAGGCATGCATCATAATCTCATCTGTGTCAAAAAGCATTTCTGTGTATTTCGACAGTCCCCTACTTGGCGGTACTGTCCTGTATGTGTTACAATAGCAACTATAGTGTAAACATGTGCTTTCTTCAATACACCCAGATATGGGATAAAGAGCTGGCTTAATCCAGAGTGAGAGGCCATTTGGGTGGAGGCCAGAATGCAAGTCTCATTATCTGGCCTTATGCCACATTCACTGGGAGGAGGGTTCACTCTTAGATCTTCCAAAATATACTAAAATTACCAAAAATATATTTCATGAGAAAGGAGGCAATAACAAATTATTACAAGGCAATTTGAATTCATCGGGGCTTTCCTGTCAATTAGGGGTAGTAATATTCTCCTGGAAAAAGCCTCCTACATAGAATTCTGTACACAAATGGCATCATTAAACAGTGTCAACCTGCCGCATATACGCCAAGTGTCTCCAGGGGCTTGTGGCATATATAATGATTAGGGTGACAGTTCTTGACATATTAGTTTTCTGTTGCTGAGTAACAAATTACTCCAAGTCTTGGTGACTGCAGACAACAAGCATTTATTATTTCAGAGTTTCTATGGGTCAGGAATCGAGGAGACGCTTTAGGTGGTTCCAGCTCAAGGTCTTTCTCAAGGCTTGCAGTCATCTCAAGGCTACACTAGGGAGGGATTAGCTTCCAAGCTCACTCAAGAGGCTGGTGGTTGGCTTCAAAAGATCCTCTTCTGAGCTCACTCACATAGGCCTCTGCATGGGGCTGCCTCACACCACGGCAGATGGCTTCCTCTAGAGCAGCAGTTCAAGAGAGAGACAGAGGGTACATGAGAGACTAAAGCCACAGCCTTTTTATAACCTAATATCGAGGGTGACTTTCCATCACATCTGCCATTCTCTATCCATCAGAAGCAAGTCAAGAAATCCAGTCTGCACTCAAGGGGAAGGGATTACATAGTAACACTGAATTCCAGGAGGCAGAAATCATTGATGCCGTCCAACAGCTGCTTACCACATCAAGGGACTGTCTTTATTCAAGCCTCAGCACGGTCTATGAAATCATAACAACAACTTCTGATTAGTCTCAGAGTCTGATTTTGTCTCCTCCAATCAAACAACCCTTACTGTGGCAAAGTGGTCTTTAAAAATTGAAAAAAATCTGATTATTTTGTTTAACAACTGCTATTTGTCCTCAGGACAATATCTCAGCTTCTTAATATGTCATACAAGGCCCTTAATATATAATGCATAAAGGCAATATTAAATCATCATTGAGGTCCTGGCTCTAAAGACAGGTTGTCTGGGTTCTAATCCTGGCTCTGTAATTTATTAGTTTTATGCCTTTGGGAAAGCTTATTAACTTCATAAAACTTTAATTTCTTCATTGGAACTTGAAACAATAATAATACCTACTTTATAGAATAATCGTGACAATTAAATAAGGTAATCCCTTGTACAGGTCTTGGCATGCTGTCTAATGCATGGTAAGACCTCCATAAGAGGAGGTTGTTATTTTAAACTTCCCCAGTTTATCTGGAGCCATTTCCCAGCACATAGTGCAACCATACCAACCTACAGTGCAATTTTGACCTCTTACAAGACTGTTCCCTTTGAATGAACAGTCTTTCCTCATTCTATTTTATTTGAAGAACTTACATTTATGCTTAAATCTTCAATTCAGAGAGTTCAGTTTTCCTCCAGGAAATCTTCACACACACACACACACACATACAGACACACACACAAGTCTGGGTCAGGTTGCGCTTCTTATACTCCCTCAGTTCACATGCTCAACTCTATCATACTTATCACACTGCGTCATTGCTTAGGGCTCTATGGCCCTATTAAAATGTGAGCTCCTCAAGAGAAAGAATGTCTCTACTACATGTGGGTGAATGATTTAATGAATGAAGCATTTAAGAGATTTCTGATGCAGCCCCTTTCCTTCTCCATTTCTCAACACTACTTGTCACCCCCACCTAACGCCCTTTCACCCCCAGGTCCCAGGCCACAAGATTACTTCAAGTCTGTCTTTGACAAAACTGTCACCCAAACAAAAGTTGTTTAGATCAAAGAACATGCTTTTCCTCACCTGCAGTTCTTAAGATACCATTTAGATAAAAGTCAATATTTCTTTCCCTGACTTCTGTTATTTGGGATTTCGGAGTCCACAACTTTGCAACTGTAGGCTCACAAGGCAAACTTCTCAACCAGGCATTCAAAAGTCCACACAACCTGCTCCCTGCAGGCCTCTTCAGGCCCATCCTCTCCGCACGTCCTTCTTCCTTTGTCGGCTGGTCAAAACACTCACACACAGACATGTACCTACTGAACACACACACGGGCATACCTGCACACACAAATGCACATGTCCACAAACACACAAATGTATACACAGCAGACTAACTGCTTTGGGTTCCCTGTAGATGTTTGTTAAAATGCAGATGCCTGAGGCTCCTCCTGAGGCTGAGTGCTGAGGACAGAAATCAGCCTTTTGACAAGCTTCCTAAGTAGTTCATTTACATAAAAAAGCTGAAGACCTACTCCCACTGAACGATCTTGATTGAGCCTGTCTGCCCACTCCACTAGTGTTGTGGATCTTTCCTGAAAAGCATCTCATTTCCAACTGGAAAAGAAATCCAGTTAACCATAAATATTTACTCAGACAGCACCTTTGTGAGGCAGTCCTAGATGCCACACTGTACTTGGCGGATCCTCCTTGCCTGGCCCTCGGCATGTAATGTGTAAGTTATTAGTTTGCATGTTCGTTCTCCAGGTCAGTTCAAGAGCAGCTGAGTGTAGAGACCACCTCAGGCAGCACTATTGTTCCTGCATCAAATATAGTCATTGTTCAGTCAGTCTTGCCTGAAATTTTAACTATTACATTAAAGTATACTTTTGCCCTTATATATTATCTTGTATGAGTCCATTAGACTTGATTTTTTTAATATAAAATAAAATAGAATAACAGTATTTAGCCATCACGTGCCATCTTAACTTTTCAAATACATTATAGTAAAGAATGCCTCTCCTGTCCAAGACATATAACAAGACAACTAAATTAAATTCTTCTGCCAAGATATTTTGTTGATAAAATGGCATAATTTGGAATAGCTACCTGCAAACTAAATAGTATACAAATTTCAGTTGTGTTGGTTTAATAGCTTTATATTCCTTACTATAAAGGCATAAGGTTAAATTGTGTTGGTATTTTTAATATTTTGATGTCCCAATTATTTTAATGGTTCAAAATTGCTGCTGAATTTTTCTTCTCTAATTTAAAGTCAGAGTGTATCAATAATCAGGCTGCTCCAATTAACATAAACAGTTGCCAAGATTTATAACCAAACACGCTGAAGCAGAGCCGCTGCTGAGCCCCAGTGCCAGGGGGGTTACTCCAAGAAGGGAAGACAGAGGGTGAGCATCAAAACGCCCGAGCGATGGGCAGAACAGGCTCCTGGCACACAAATGTACAGGTTCGCCAGCCGATCGAACGTGGTGGATTACATTTAGATTTCAGTTGACATATTAATTTCACAACCTTTAGTGAAATGATTACTTCCAGCTTCTCTGTGGCATAACTTCTGCTGACTAAACTCTCCCCTAAAGACAGGCATTTCGCATAGGTTCCCAGCCCTCAGTCAGTGTGGAATGCTTTAGGCTGTATGTTTACTTTCTGTTTTAATATCTTGTGAATTCCCAAAACAAAGCCTTCCACTGTCATAGGAAAGATCTAAAACCCATCCTAAAGTCAAACAGAATTATTTGGAAATGTTATCCTGCTCATGATAATCCACCTCTTTCCTTCAAGAGCAGACATTGATAAAATAATGCATGTCATCATCAGTAAGTGATTATTTCTCACTTTAAAATCATTCTCTTTTGCTCTGATTGACCTTTATACATTAGAATCACCTCTCCTCACAACAACTTATTTATAATGTTAGTGCCTAGTTATTCTTTTTAAAATTTACTGTTCGTTAAATGATTTTGAGTATTTTACATGAATGAGAATCAAAGGCCTCCAATTACCAGCAAAATAATACTACTCAAAATGGCAGCCTGAATTGCCACTTGCTTTCCCGGAGAATTAATCATTTCTAATCTACAACATGGTATAATGAACTACAGAAATGTGTTTTTGATATCTTCTGAGTTTCGTTCATTATGCAATATCGGCCGGCAGGAGTTCCCTAGCACATTTTACATGTAGTGTCTTTCTCTTGCTATTTACAGACCCCAGCCAACATACAAACATTTATATGTGTGTGTTTGTGTGTCTGTACATATTTTATTTATATGCTTTTGCATCACAGTTATAAGCTTAGCCTCTAACCACTGAGCGATAATGACAAGGATGAAGATGCATACAATTAAACAAAATGAGATAAGACAGCATATTAATGAGATGCTAAGTTTGATTTTTGTCCAAGGCTGTGTTAACTCTGATTACCTACAGAGGGATAGTTCAGGGAAAAACCACTAAAAAAAAGAAAATCTTAAAGATAGATTTGAAAAATAGGTGAATGGTGGACAGCCCATCATCTTGAAAACTAGGTGCCTCCTCTAGATGCATAGCTACTTATAAATGCATATAGAAATAGATAAAAATGGGATAAAGAGATCCCTGACTGCATGGCAAGATGTACATTTAACTGATATTTAGTGAAATTTTGGTAAATGTATAATATTCATACACACAGTTAACTGTGGTCAGGTCCTACCTATACTTTCAACAAGAATACAATACATATTATCACCCAGCACGACTTTTTGAACCGTTCCTGCACAGAATAATATCCATGTGACCAAAATGATTGATCTGAGGCAGCTCTCACCCTAGTCCAGTTGGATTAAATAAAAAACACACATGGACAGAAATGTCAGTACTCAGTGGTCTGCCACTGTCAAGTTCTGCGCTACCATGGCAACTGCCTATCAAATAAGTAGATAAGATACATCCTTATGCTTTAAAAATTAAATTTATATATTGGAAACTTTCCCTCAATAGAGCTTGGTTTTAGTATCACCAACACAGTAACCACCTTTGATTAGTAGATTAATTAACAGTATAAAAAGTGTAATAACAATCAGAAACTTAAAGTATATTAGGGATAAAAGGGATCTTAGAGTTAGTGGAACTCAACCCATGCATTTTATAATTGACAATCACTATGACAATACTTCCAAACCCCAGTCTTCAGAGCAGCTCTTGGTGACACAATCTGAACTGTCTTCAACAAAGTGAGGAAGATGAAACAGTATAATAAGATTTCATAAAGTTAGACTTTTATAAAATAACTGCTTTTTATTTTAAGAGTTTGTCCTTTCTGATTTTTTACATGAACATCTTTCTTTGAAAGCTGCTTTTCCTAACATTCCTAATTGATTAAATAAAAACATGGGCAATGCTGTGGAAAATACCATTTCTTTTCAGTGTACCCAACCATGAAAACCAAGAGTTGGGGGACCACTGATTTAGATGCCAGTATGAGATGGATTTCAACTTCTTATATTCTGTATATGAAAGGTGTACAATGTATCAACAAGGGAAGATAAGTAAGAAATGCATTCTGTTAAAGGACTGGGCTCCTGTTCCCATATAAAATTGGATAAAAGGTCTGAAAGGAAATAATGCATGTGTTTTGCTATTCATATTTGTCTCTGACAAGAAAGTAAATATAACAGTTGTTAGCTGTATTTGAAAGAACTGGCATATTTTATCTATCAGTAAGATGTAATAGCTGCAAAAATAAAGAGAACTGAAGTATGGACATAATCATATCACACATTTATTTGGCTGGAGGTTATCATCAGGAGGCATAAATGAGCTTGATTTTCATTTGTTCTTATCACTTGTACAATGCTTTTTTGTTTCAGGTAAGTGTTTTCAGATTCATGACTCCCTCCAGAGAACATGAATAAAAGTCAAAAAAATTAGGAGTTTTTTTATCAAAAAAAAACTGTCAAAGTAAAAAATTTCTAATGAGATGAAAAATACAATAGCCGAGATGGAATTCAGGGCAATTTAGAATCAAGGACAATTACCTCCTAGAAAGTTATCCTCGCAAGGGGATGAACAAAATTAGGAAGCTAATGAATCTCTGGCACAAAATTACGCTTCTACATCACGTCTTCCAAATAAGTGAGAATGCCATATTTATTTTCACTGATTTCAGATGTTTCATATGCCCTTCGCTTTAAAGTTTCTAAAAAGATCAAAGGTGATTTTACTGAATGAACTATTCAAGACTCTTCTGCATGACCAAAAGGGGGGCTGTGATGGAGTTAGTTATCAAAGAAAGTTACTTCAGCGACACTTCTTGCCATTGTTTAGGTGTCACTCTTTTTTGACTCTGATGGAATCGGTGTCAGATTTAATGGCAAGATTCACCATGGCTTATAGTAGAATATTTGGTTTGTTTCCTCTCTTGAAAAAAAACCCAGATAATACATAGTAATTAAAATCAATTTGTGCAGGTTTATTAGTAATTCTTTGAATGTAGAATGCTCTTTTTATTTTTTTTTCTTGTTGCTGCTGTTTGTTTTGATTTTTGATATTATTTGAACATGGGAGAGGCATTCGGATTTTTAGTAATCAGGTTGCCCATGCCATTCTTAAGGGTTATTTCTGAGTCTTACTTAGCAAGGCATTTCTCAAAGTACCTTTATAATTAAAAAAAAAAAAAAAAGAAAGAAAGAAAGAAAAAAACAGAATACAATTTATCACATAACCAACCTCCCTCTTCTTATGTATTTTGACCACTTGGGTGCCAGATTAGTTACCCATGGAAAATATGTATTGAGTACTTACTGTGTACAAGCAATGAACATGGAGTGGTTTTAGGTTCAAAAATAGAGCGAACATGGTTAAGGTCATCAGACAGTTTAGAATCTAGTAAAAAATCTTGTAACATAATTTATAATTTTTCCTTGCAGAAGTTTAACATCTGTTAAACATTTTCATTTCAGAAGGAATGGAGGAAGGAAAGAGGGAAGGAGGAAAATAAGGAAAAATAGATGATTTAACACCTGAGTCTGTAGAAGGCATCTCGTTTTACTTCTTAAAGTGATATTGAGTTGACCTGTAGAATTCTGGCATTTTCTATTCATTGCTCTTCTGGATCCCTAATGAAGCTTGTCACATAGCCAAAAAGAACAAATCCGGGGACAAATGATGGCCTTCCAAGGACTTTTTACTAAATTACTTAAATGGATTCCTGCAATTAGGATCAGATTTTATAGACTATTAACTGATTCTTAATCATAAGACATAGCCAAACCAAGTAAGACTCATCAACTTCAAATTTGGTAGGAATGTCACACACTTGCTAATGCTACTTAAGTAACTGAATGTACTCAATCCTCAACAGGAAGACACTTCTCTTCGGAAATTTAACAGAAAGGAGAAACTGTCTTTGAAGCCACGTTATTTCAAAGCAACATACAGGCCTGAGTATTAGCAGACCATTCACCATGTAAATATCAGGGAAAAAATTTTATCAATAACGGAGAAACAGTTCACCTGTGCTTTAGTCAGTCAAGATGCCATCCTTGACTTCACTGTGACTTTGTGCACATTTCCTGTTAGTGCCACACCCGTTGCTGCATGCTTCATGTTCTAAACACCTCTTATTCTTACTCTTCTGCTGCCTCTCCCTCTATCTCTCTCTCTCTCTCATTATAAATGCGTTTTGGGTCCTAAAAGATTCAGAGAACCGTAGACGTTTATGGCCTAAGTCAAGGTTTTACCTATTTGTAGGTCTTAAGTGACTGAGAATCCATAAAGGACACAAACACATATTCCCTGAGAAATAAACAAACTACACATCTTAAAATTCTCTTAGATAATTTCAAGGAGTTAATAAAAGCCCACCCATATCCCAGGATAATGCACTGTGGTAGATAAGTCTGCATTTGCTCACACATACGCACATTCATTTACATTTCCCCATCATGCTGGAATTTTCATGGAGAGTGTTGCCAATTTCTGTCCTTAAAACATATCAATCCTTGACCTGAAAACAATGCAAACATTGTAAAATCACACTAATTTAGTGTAGTTGAGCAAACAATTTGTGTTAGATAAGAAAAATAATAATTTCAGAATCTCACGTCACATTTACTGATGTTATTATATACATACACTGTCCAGCAGAAGTAGCGCCTACTTGAGTGTGGTTGGTAGGGTACACAAATGTCTCACCCAGACATCAGTTTGAACATTCCACCTGAAATGTCATGTGGTATGCTTGAGTGTGATATTATTATGTTACAGAATTACATGCTTATAATTTTGTAATAAAAGGTTTTATAATATAAAGCAGCATTATTTATGCCAAGCCATGTTTGTATATGTATAATTTCTACAGGGTTCTTGGACAGTATCAGATTTTTAAATGAACAGGGACTCCATAAATACTTACTGAATTCATTCTAAACAAATGCCATTTCATTACTTGCAGACAGACAAATTCTCGGAAGATACTCAGAAGTAATTTTCTCCAACCATCCATCAGATGTGCAGTTATTTTTTATGATAACCGTTCCAACCAGATTAACTCAATGTCCCCTACTTCCAGAACACAATAAGATATTCCCTTATAATAAGGAAATATCTTATTGTTTGCTTCAAATGGGTCTTTTCGAAGTGCTTGAGAGCTTTTAAGAAAGGAATGATTCCCTAAATCACCACTTTACAAATGGTCCGCAGGCCAACATAGCGTAACTGAGATGTTCATAGTCAGAGGAAAACTTTTTGTTAGCAGCAAAACCAATGGCCTTAACTCTCTGTCTTCTGCTGTCTTTTCTTTACATAATTAGTTTAATTTAAGGGTCACATCAGGGAATTTCGTTCAGTCAGTAATTACGATTGACATTCATTGTTATTTATCATTTAATTTTGAGTTGTTCAAGTTAAATGTGCCTAAAATTATAATAGTAATATTCACTTATTGGGTGTTCAGGGTGAGACAGGTCTTATCTGTAATATATCACATCTGGTTTATCTTACCCAGGACACTGTGGCCTGTTAGGTAGATAGCTAAGGAATATGATGTTCAGAGAGGTTTTTTCAATGGTCATGGCATAGCTGGGATATGTAACAGGGCCGTCTCGGTCCAGAGTTAGCAATATTTGATAGATTATGCATTTCTAATTAGTAGAAATTGACTTTATTTTTATTTTTGGTGCTCCATAGGCCCATCTAACATCTTTATTTTAGTTGTTCTGTGTCCGACACATGTGTCTATCCTAATAAGTAGTATTTAGGCTCTTGGAAAGAAGTGATCCTACATAATTCTCTTTATTCACTATTTTGCCTTAGGTGATTAGAATTTCATGCAAATCATTTTGATAGCTATGAAAATGTTCACACAGACCCTTGTAAAATAAGTTGTTCTTCTGGAAACAGTGTGTATAGTAAGAATACATAGGCTGTATCCACATACTGAAGTGAATTGAACACTGGCATGCTGCTATAGATAAGAACATCAGCCCTGGAGAACCAGGTGGCCTTGGGAAACCTGACTTCAGTTCTCACGTCTGGAATAAACAATGGCATTATCTTTGTTTCCTGGGCTGCCATACCAATGACCACAAACTGAGTGGCCTGAACCAACAGAAGTTTATCCTCTCATTATTCTGGAGGCTAAAAGTCTGTAATTAAGCAATGAGCAGGTGCATGTTGGCTGAAGGCTCTAGAAGAAAATCTGTTTCCCGCCTTTCTCTTAGCTTCTGTGTTGCTGGGAGTCTTGGTGTTCCTTGGCTCATGCACACATCACTCCAATCCCTGTCTCCATTGTCACATGTGTGCTTTCTGTGTGCCTGTCTCTATGTCCTCTTTCCTCTCTGCACAAGGCTCACTGCAGTCCCGTGTGACCTCATCTCAGCTTGATTCCATCTGCAAAGATCTTATTTCCAAATGAGGTGACATTCACAGGAACTAGGGGTTAGAACTACAGCTTATCTTTTGGGGAAGATATACTTCAACCCACAAGATTTAAGGACCTAAAGCCTTGGAGGCATATGACTTCACCCAGTAGAAGGAAAAAGAGAGAGAGCAGGGAAAGACACACCTGCTTCTTGAAGGCTTCAGCCAAGAGGTGCTACTCTTCAGACACATGGCCTTCTCTAGATGAGAATGAGACTAGGAAATGCAGACTTTGGCTAGGCATACACAGTCTAGCAACAGCTCTATTCCATGGAAGGGAGGGTGAGAAATTTTGGTGCACAGCAGCTATCTCTATCATAATCCTTTCTCTAATGAATTTTCTGCTGTCTCCATTGTCTCTTTTCCTTTAAGCTGCAAACATGCTTATTCACCAACTATTTTGAGTGCTTACTATATATATTTCAGGTACTATCCTACATCCCGGGAAGGCTGTCTTGCTTTCCACAATTTAGTTACTGCCAGTTTAGTTATTCCCTCTGTCTTTACACCCTTTTGGCACTTTCAGAACTTCAGCCACTGCTTCTGCAGGATGCACTCAAGCTCCAACATCCTGGAAAGGCCTATCCCAGGCTTTCTGTCTGCTGGGCACTGCCCTCTAGTGGCTCCTGGCACATCTATCTACCTAAAGTTGTCCTTGCCAGACCCTGTATTTTGCTTTCCCATCTCTAAGCCCGTTCCTCAGTCATCTGTGTTTTGAAGAACTTTGTGAAAGCCTTACTTATGAACGAGTGTGCTTTGCTCCTATTCCTAAATTCCATTTTTTTCTTACATTAGATCAATTTTAAAACAAAGATTTAGGAGTGAAGAAAAAAATACAGGTGTAGAGTTTCCATGAGAAAGGAAAGAGGAGAAAAGACACAAGGAAGCAAACATTAGGCCAGAGAGGTCTGGCGTCAGAAACAAGGTCGGGCCACAACCAAGGACACACTCCAGTTGGCCAGGGGTATGAGAGTTGAGTTTAATTCCTTAATATGTACATATTTGAGTAATTTATGAATGCTGTAAGTGTTTAAGGTGTTATCTAGGCTATTTCTCTTATGCTGAGTCGCACATATTTTAAGAAGCTAATATTTTAATATTAGCTTATAGAGCACATACAAGACACCGAACCTGACATTTAGCCGAACCTAGTTGACTCTGATATTGACAAAATCATGCAATCGTCTGGCTCAGTTGAACACCCAGGTGTACACACATGTGCACACACTGACACATGAGTACATATCTATACTTTAAGACTTAGAAAATTATTTCAAAACAGGATGCTGCAGTGATTCTACAACCTAATTTTAGTGTTTTATTTATTTAAACACTTCCTATGTGACACATTTGATTTTTGGTGTGAATCTTTTTCATCTTTTAATTTAAACACCTGGGTAATCATCAGTGGGGCTGTCTGTTTCAATAATTACTCAGGTTTTGCTGTGTTTCTCAAATCATCTGTAGAAAAGCCAGGGGAATTTAAATCTTTCCAGGTGCTATATGGTCTACTTGATTCATTTTTATACTAACTGCTCTTCCCAATAGTTAAAAACACAGCTAGCCTATTAGTTAACTGCAAGTGCCGAGTAAAGTATACGTAAGAGATGAGCAGTTGCTACCAAGACCTCAGTGTGGCTTTAACAGCTGCCGAAAGTACTATATAATATCTTGGAAGACTTAATCATTTCCTACTGCACTTTTCAGAAGAAAAGAGTAGTTATTAATCCCAGTGTTCGCACAAAATTTTCACAGTACATCTTCATTGAATAAATAGTGTTGTTTCATATAGAGATTTTCGTTTTATATAACACTGAGCAGTTAGTTGGAGGTTAAACAAATAGCAATGTGCTGGCAACAAGAAACACTGTATTTGGTAAAGAAAACAATATTTTAGACCGTATTACACTGTACATTTAATTGGTAGTTTCAGGAAAAAAGAGAATAGAAATGTCTTTCCAGAGCCCATGTAGTCCCCCTTTTTTATATGGTAAGGTTTTAACCTCCTCTTTCTTTCTCTCTTAAAAGAAAAACCTTGTCATAGTTTAATTAATCATGGTTTATCTTTGTACAGTACCTTGTTTCTCAACTGCGTGGGAGAAGTTGGCTCTCCTAAGGAAGTTAGACTGTGCAGCAGCCTGTTTGCCTTTAATCATGGACCCCTTAGAAACCTATTCACATTTTTAAAACAAATACTTACCTATCTAATATTTTATTTCTAACAGTGTCTCCAAAGTCTTTTATGATTAATTTTAACTTACTTGGGAACTATGATTTATACATTTATCCTATTTCCAAAGAAGTATGAAGTGACTCTCTAAGATATGCATGCATTTAGCCATTACAAAGGAAATAGAACTATCAAAACACTGTAAAGAGAAATAGAAATAATTGTACTAAAATTCTAAACTCATACCGTTTTCTGTGAGAAAGCAAAACTACAATGAATGAAATGACTCTTTCATTGTCATTTTTAAAACAAGAGAGATGAAAGCTTTGATTCCTCAAGAGAAATGTTTTAGAAATGAATTCTAAAAGGAATATATCGTGCAGATATTTACAAAAATGACATTACAACATAAACATTGCATTCAGTGGTAGTTTTATGAGGAAAAATGCAAAAACATACTTCTTTTTTTTTAAGATTTTATTTATTTATTTTTAGAGAGGGGGAAGGGAGGGAGACAGAGAGGGAAAGAAACAGCAATGTATGGTTGCTCCTCACATGGCCCTCACTGGGGACCTGGCCTGCAACCTAGGCATGTGCCCTGACTGGGAATCGAACCGGGACCCTTTGGTTCCCAGCCCATGCTCAATCCACTGAGCTACACCAGCCAGGGCTAAAAACATACTTCTTATAGCAAACTAGAATGAAAGCTTCAAGTTTGAATATGAAATGCTAACAGAGAAGAAGTCTTTCATTAAGAGGCCTAACCTGATGAGTCTCTGAAAAGTGGCTGTATTATAATCCAACTTGATGAACAACGTAACCAAGTATCCTCAGAGGAATGAGCAAGTGCAGAATTAGCCAGTCCTATTGCCTTCTTGTAATGTGATGTGTCCCAAAGTGATGGAAATTCAAAGGCAAACAGTTTGAGGGTAGGGTAAGTTGGGATGGTGTGTCGTCTGTGTGGCTGAATGGGGGTCAGCAGAATATGAACTAGATGTGCAGAGAGCGGAGTAAACATTCTGCTGTATAAATAAGATTCCAAACTTGCCCAATAAAGACCCAACTCAGTTTTGATCCATGTGAACTTCTGTGATGTTTGTAGACCTAGTTCTTTGTTTTTCATCAAGAAATTATTTCCTCAAATATCTTAGACTTTTCTGGATGATATTCTTGAATTTTTTAACTTCTTATTGTGAAAACTTTTAACAAATGATGAAAATAGAGAGGGCAATATATACCCATCACCCAGTTTCAATAAAACCAACACATGATTAATATTGTTGCATACAAACAGACTCTCACCTTTAACTTCCCTCATTCTGGATGACATTGAAGAAAACCTCAACACTATATAATTTTACCCAGAAATATTTTACTACAAACCCCCAACGTGTAAGAACTATTTTTAAAAAGCATAACCATAATACTGTCATCATACCTAAGAACAGCAATCAACGACAATTCCTGTGACAGCTCGTATCTCAGGTGGCCACCGCTGATTTCTTCCCTTTTCCATGTGCACTATTCCCTGTCAAGAGATAACGGCTGTTCTTCCACTTTGCTGCATCCTGGCTGGCCTGTGACTGCTTTGACCAATAAAACATGGCAGAAGTGATGCTGCGTTCATTCCAGAACTTGACCTTAAGAGGACTGGATGTTTCCACTTCTCTCTTGGGAGTACTGAGCATCTACACAAGACGTTACTAACCTACTAAAGAGACCGTATGGAGAAGTTCTCCTTATACCCTGAGAGGCATTTACTCTTCAAGTGTATTCCTCCTCTCCCTCTCTGCCAGCTGGTCTCTAGCACAGGCTTTCCTGACCTCTCTTGCATTTTCTTTCTCAGTACCAAAGTCCCAATTGATCTCTAAGCCTCTGGTCCTCCCCTGTTTGCTTTCTCCTCCATTCTCTTGCCAGATACGTTTTGGCAACTATATTTGGCCCCTTGCCATCTCTGGCTAGTAATCTTTAACAGTTCTCAAACTGAAATTCATGGAAAAGAATGTTCTCAAAGAACTATGAGTTCTCCTGAAAAATCTTAAAAATTCCTATATCTTGGTGGAAAGTTAAAACAATATAATGATCATCCTAATCGATAAGATAACCACTTAATATCAGTGTACTGCCCTCTGACCTGATGTCACTGCCTAGCACTGTTTTTAGATTTACAATGTGATCTCATGATGCTGAAGCATGAGGTATAAATAAACTTTTTTAAAGACATTTGGCTGGAAAAATTCATGAAAGAATTGAATGATTACACAAAAATGCCATAGCCATACAGAAATCAAAAGAATTTGTGCCATAACTTTTAGTACCATACTAATTACTGCAAATGCATTTTTGAAACATGCTCCAGTGTTGCATATGCCAAATTCAATACTTTAGTATGAATAGATATATTTGAATACAACAAATGAACTAACTTCCTCAATGTAGTTCCAGAAATAATTTGATTAGGTAATTACTTAATGTGGAATTCAATAATGCTCCAAAGCAAAATTGAACTTCATGTAAACACAAACTTCAGTATATACTATATAAATTGGCTTTAAATACCTAGTAGGAATAAAATTTGAATTAAGAATTAGATTTTATTGTCTTAAAATAGTAATACAATTTTTGAAGTTGGTACTACTCTTATGCTGTGATAACATACCTTTACAAAAAGACATTGAGGGTTAGAATAGAGAAAAACGTTTTACCTATTAGATCAAACCACATGTAACAAAGTTCAATCAGCTATGTCGAATATTAAATTACTGATGAGAGTTTTACAGATATTTTTATAATTTATTTGTTTATACACAGGTTTCTATGGAGGCCATAACAAAATATTACAATTCTCAGGGTTGAGAGTCCAAAATCAAAGTTCCTTCTAGAGGCTCTGAGGGAGAATCTTTCCCATGCTTCTCTTCTCGGTTCTGGTGGCTGCCACCAAGCCTCGGTGGTCCTTGGCTTGCAGTTATATCTATCTCCCTTGTCACATGGCACTCCTCCTGTGCGTTTTCGTGTCTCTGCACCCAAATTGCTCTCTGTGTGTAAGGACACCAATTATTTCCTCAGGGCTCACTGCTACCCACTGTGACTTCGTTCTTACTTGATTGCATCTGTGAAGACCCTCTTTCCAAATAAGGTCACATTCACAGGTACTAGAGATTCGGACTTCAACCTATCTTTTGTGTAGACACAATTCAATCCACAACAGTCGAATTAAGGGAGATAAGCATAAAGTTTAACCTAGTTTTATTTTTGTACATGCTCACCTAATACTATAAATTAAAATATTATAAACCATCACTGTGGTTCTGAAATAAGTATCTTAGCTTTAAAAGGAGTTTATACTTGATTCAAGTGTGAGAAGCCCTCACCTAAAGGAGAAAATCTGAGATGCCTATCACGTCACATTAGGTCTTCCACAGCCTGTCACTGTCCCTATTCCTCCACCACT
This sequence comes from Micronycteris hirsuta, assembly GCA_004026765.1. Lineage (NCBI taxonomy): Eukaryota > Metazoa > Chordata > Mammalia > Chiroptera > Phyllostomidae > Micronycteris > Micronycteris hirsuta. The sequence continues at coordinate 19,681 of PVJI01010387.1, read as the reverse complement.
GTTTTCCTTGCATTTTATCCATTGGCATTATGAAGCAGCTTAGAATTCCTCAACATGCAACACATTACTTCATGCCTACCTGTCATTGTTCATTCATCCTGACAAGAGTTCCATTCACAGACTTTACTTCTCAGCGGCAGCTCCAAGCGGCTCTATGTAGTCCGACATCACTTCAGCTAAAGCAGGTACTAACTTGCCCCATGTGGGAGGTTGGTGTCAGAAGCAGGTCACTTAAACAGGAAGCAAGTTCAGACAGATATTTCTGTCTTTAAACACGGCCTTCTTTGTTCTTTTTGAATAACTACATGTGCTTTTTATAAGAAATTTGTGAACTTAACAATTTAGGATGATCTCAGCAGCTCAAAACTTTTAGTCATGTCTTGCCAGAGTACACGGTGTGCAGAGAGAAATCTGATGACAGAAGGAACTGGAACAATAGAATGAGTCCGCAGTTTAGATGACTTTGAAAGCCAAAATAAGGTTCTGGATTTTACTTTCTACATGCTGGGTAGTCCCTGATATTTGAGAAAGGGACATTACATGATGACACCAGAAGAGAGGATCAGTTCTTTCCAAACAAGAATATCATACACACACTAGTTCTCTATACTAAGCAAAACAGGTTCAGAGTTCTATAAGTCTGTACCCATCAACTGATAGAGTATTTTAATGTTACATATTCCTATTTGGGTTTTGGAAGTCAGATATCACTAGAAGTATAGCTATAGATATAGATCTTAGATTCTGAGAGTTGTTAGTGTTTCATAAATAGTGAAATCAGTTGATTTTCCAGATTTCTTGTTTACTTATAAATAATTCCTATAACTTCTCATAATAGCTTAAATTAAATCCCTGTTTCCTCCATATAGTAGGAGTTACAAATTTACTCTAAATAAAAAAAAAAAAGGTTAGGCTCTTTATCATTTTTTTCAAAGCTAATTAAATCACTTTAGGTATTATCTAAAAAGAGTTTTACTGATTTTAATGGAACTCTTTGGTTATATTTAAAAGTCACGTGCTACTTCAAATTCTCGAGTTTTATTTTTAAATAGGAATGATAACTTGTTATGTGTGCGGTGAAAATGCATAAAGTATAACAGCAAAAATAAAACTGAAAGTTGGAATTTGCCTGAGATAGTTTATTATTATAATTGAGTTAACACCTACATGGATAGAACTACCAAAAACACAGAAATCACTTTTTGACTCATGAATGGGGTTTCCCGAGAGCCATGCTGCAAATCTGATAGCGTATTATCTGTTTTTAGAACAACCTAGACTAAGAAAATTTACTTAGTGAAATTAACTTTGAAGTAGGGCTATTGCACATATGTGGGATATTCATTATAACCACCACTCCCTTAAAAATACCTCTTTGTGCTATTTGTAGAACTATTTTTTTTAAGATTTTATTTATTTAATTTTAGAGAGGGGGAAGGCAGGTCAAAAGAGGAAGAGAAACATCAATGTGTGGTTGCCTCTTGCACGCCCAAACTATTAAAATTTTAAATTCTTTAAAACCCATGTATTAAGGCTACTTATATTTACTGGGTAGCTAGATAACTTAATTGGTTTGAAATTTGTTCTTGAAACTTGGTTTAAAATCACAAACTCATGAACTTTTCTACTGTGTATGGTCACAATTCAATTTTAACTCCCACCTTTTTTTTTCAGACAAACTAAGACTCTAAAAGATGAACTATTTCAGTCTACTCAGTGCCTTATGAAGTACAATAAATCTTAAGAGTTTAAGTACTCTTTGGTACTTAAGAATCCTGCAACATTTTCATGTTATTGTACTAAAACATCTCTTTGCACCATTTTCTTTTCATAATTCTCTACATGTGATAAAGGAGTTCAGGTGAAAGTATACTCGTCCCAGAATATAAACATGGCCATGAATCCAAGTAGACTGCTTCTGTTCATTACAGCCAATCTTAAAAACTGAGTTATTTATGTTTCAAACTGATTTCATGATTTTCTAAAAACAGCTATGCATTTTTATTTCTGTCTAGTAGTATATTCCAAGAGACTAATAACCAAGATTTGGTGTCTCAGTGACTATATTTATTATTTTTCAGTGAAAATCATATTTATCAAAAACACGCATAAGGTTTTCTGAAGTCAAATATACTAATGAGGGCTTATCCGGGTTGCTTCAAATGTATTTGTTTTCTATACGTATTTCACAATTTATGAACTCAATTACATGAATCCTTTCTAATAGATTTTGCTGTTTAATTACCTTAATATTTGTATAGATTTGTAAATTAAATAATGACATTTTTATATACACTGTATTTTTTTTCTGTGTTTAGGTTCTTTCTTTAGGAGCAGACGTCCTGCCAGAATATAAACTGCAGACGCCACGCATCAACAAGTTCACGATACTGCACTACAGTCCTTTCAAGGCCGTCTGGGACTGGCTTATTCTGCTCTTGGTCATATACACTGCTATCTTCACTCCCTACTCTGCAGCCTTCCTCCTCAATGACAGAGAAGAACAGAAGAGACGAGAGTGTGGCTATTCTTGTAGCCCTTTGAATGTGGTAGACTTGATTGTGGATATTATGTTTATCATAGATATTCTAATAAACTTCAGAACAACGTACGTAAATCAGAATGAGGAAGTGGTAAGTGATCCCGCCAAAATAGCAATACACTACTTCAAAGGCTGGTTCCTGATTGACATGGTTGCAGCAATTCCTTTTGACTTGCTGATTTTTGGATCTGGTTCTGATGAGGTAAGAGCTGCTTAAGAATCTTATTTTCTGAAAGATTGCAATTATAAAAGTGAATCTATTTTAAATGTAAAGAAAATGGTGGCTTTACAAATTTTCTGTATCTCAAGATGAAATTCATTTTCAAATGAAAATGCTATAAAATGAAATAGAACTATTTTGCCATTGCAAATAATTCACAATTTTTTAAAAAAATGTTTGCTAGATGATACTAAAGTTTATTTATCCTTTAACCAAAATTAAACTTTAAAACAGTGTTTCATAGCCCATTCTCAGGATGTAGAATCACTACATATTAATTCATGGATATAAAACTATCAAAGAATAATATGTTCTTTCTTCACTCAAAATTGTGATTTGAGGCAGCAGGGACTTGTTTTAGATTCAAATTATATGGAAGAGGCATCTTCGGAAACATCTTGTTCAAAATCTTTCTCTTTAATAATATCTAGGTTGGAAAATATTTCTTATGTTCCTCATACCTTAAAAAGCTGGAAACTTGAAGGAAATCTGGCAGGTGTGTGTATAGTGTATTTTCTGGATACAAAGTTCGTAAGTTTAGTCACATTCTCAAAGGTTCTTTGATTCATAAAAGGTTAGGTTCTCCTTAAGTTCCCTCCATTTAATTGCCACTAACTTTTATTGCAAATGAATTTCCTAGATTATATAATGGAAAGATTTACAGAAGGTGTTAAAGTTAGTTCAAATGGAGTAAGTTGAGAAAGATAACTTCAATTTGTGGAATTTAAAAAAATTAGTGTAAAATTCAGAGTAAACCAAATATCAAAAATACCCTCTGCAGATGGTGACTTCCTGACCAATTAATACCTCAGGACAGGAGAATCCTCCTCTGTCAAGGGAAACCTATAGGTTTAGAAGTAAATTCTCGCCTACAGAACATGCCCATTAAACTTTGGGTCGAACATTGGGAGAAGGGCAGTCGAGCAATACATTCTTCCCAGATCCTTCAAAACTCTGACAAAGTCTCAAGCCTGAGCTTCATCATCTGTAAGGATGATAATATTACTTTCCTCTGCTATTTTTTTAAAATTTGAGAGTCTAGTGAGATAATACATATGATACTCTTAGCAAAATACTAAAAAAAAATTAGCTGCTGTTAAACTAGTTGAACTTTTAATGTTAGACATTCCTAACATTTAAACTAAGAGGCAAGAAAATGAAATACTTCTTTTTTCTTTTTTTAATTGTTGTTCAAGTACAGTTGTCTCCATTCCTTCCACCACTCTTCTTTATCTATATTTATCTTTATGAGTTTCTTAACAATGGATGATCCATTTTATGACACCAAGTAAGTTCTTATTGATAAAAACAGAGTAAAACCATACTCTTTCAAATTTTAAATCATATACACCAATAGCAAATTAAATTTCAGTTTAGTAAAATTAGCAAATAGGAGTGTTAGGGGAAGTTAATTTCCTGATGATATTTAACCAATAACAATCAAACCAGTGCATATTTGGATATGCTGATTATAACCATTAAGGTAGAATTTTTAGGATGCAGTACCTGATTAGTTTAACTTCAGTTGTTATATCACTTGAAAATAATAAAATTCATTTAAAATAAGTAATTCAGAAAATTACTATTATAGACCAGCCTTCGTCCAGTGAGCTGAAACAAAAGAGAATTATGTTACTCGCACAGGATGAAATGATCTTAGGAAAAAAGAGTGTCCGATCACCTTCCTCATGTGGAATTAAGGAAAAGGGGAGGTTTGCCTCAGAGATAAGAGCCAGTTCTCTACTTCTATGTGACTTCACAGACTCCCCATGTCCCCAAAGCCGTCCCCCACACTTGGAGTGTGTGATATGATATGGAAGGATTCTGCCTTTGCAGTTAAGCAGACCTGGCTCTGATTCTCCTCTATGCCACCCACGTTGTGTACATTGACAAGATACTTAACTCATTTATGACCTTATTTCTTTTCTGTAAAATGGTAATAGATAAATTCTTGTGATTTTAAACTATAAAGCAGCAAAATGTGAAGAGGTTACTACAATACCAAGTACATAGTAATGACTTGTTTGCCAAAGATTTCTTCTTTTTTCCTCAGTATCCCTAAAGATTAAAGTCCCTGTTTCCTAATGCAGTTTTCTTTTAAAAATTGACATGTGATCACATTAATCCATAGATACTTTAATTACTCATTTATTCAATAAATATGTAATGCCCTGCTTACCTACAGGGACACATTCTGAGAAGTGCATGGTCGGGCTACTTTGTCGTAGGAGCATCATCGAGTGCACTTGCACAAACCTAGGTGTGCAGGTTGCTTCACCTGTAGGCTGTATGGTGGAGCCTTTTGCTCCCAGGCTACCTGTGCTGCATGTTACTGTACAAGACAACATGAAACTAAATGAAGCACAAAAGGAAAATGATGCAATCAAGAGACACAGCAAACACGAGATGTGTGAGGCTGCTGCCAGGGTAACAGGGCATACCATTGTACCGCAAACTACTCACAAATAAATATTAAAGTACCCTCTAAAGTAATAATAAAGAGCATCATATAGTAAATACACAAACCAGTAGCATAGTCATTTACTATAAACTATTATGTACTGTATGTAATTGGATGTGCTACAATTTTATACGACTGGCAGTGCAGTAAGTTTGTTTATACCAACAGCACAAGCACAGGAGGAAAGCATTGAGCTATGCCATTACCATGGTTATGCATCACTAGGTGTTAAGAAGTGTTCAGCTGCATTATGATAGTATGGGACCACCACTGAATATGTGGTACTTATTGACCGAAAGTTGTTATGCAATATATGACTGATTTTATTCACTGTCTGATATCTTGCAAAAGTTATTAGATTAGCCAGTTGCAGCTAGAAATCCTAAAGAAGTGGGAGACAGGAAAGGATTATTTTGAGGACAGCTCTTGGGTTGCAAAGCACAGGAGTATGGGATACATGGTAAGGGGGAGTGTGTGGGCACCAAGGATAGCCAGCGGCAGGTGAGACTGGCAGGGGCATAAGGGAGTCAGCTGTCGGGCTGCGTTAGCTGTGAAGAGTTAACATCACGACCGGTGATGGACTGGACCACTTTGCACATTCCTCAGGAGTGACAATGAAGATACTTTAAAATACAAACTGTATTTCATACATATATGTATACATATGTATACATATGCACACATATATAGAGAGGTATATATAAAATCAGGCCTTTCAGTACATAATAATATTTCAGAATAAAAGTTTTCCAAAAGTGTATAATATGTCATGTAATGAGAATATTAAAGATAGCATCCATTTTTGTTTCTGGAAAAAAAAAATGCTTCCAGAGAAAAGAGGTCTTACATTTAAATGTACCAACTTGGGGACTTTCATCATATGAATATGTATAAAAATAACTTTGGGATGTTTGACCCAACATTAAATAACTGACTCTAACATCACTAAGCTAGAGGTCACTCTGCTGAGGGATCACCTGGTCCAATGTTCTTTACTGGGAGTTTCAGGGAGGGGCCTGAGAGAGTCTCACAGGCTCACACAGTTTGCCAGCATGGCCGGCGGACAAGACTCAGAACCATCCACTTCCACTATAAAAAAAGTAGCTTGATTTTATGTGCTTTACCAAGTAAAGTTTCATGTAGATTTTCTACAAATTTTAACAAGAATTGACTTCGTTCATTTTGCCACTTTCACAGAGTCATGAAAGCCCAGTCCGCAAATAGGTGCATTCATTCTATAAGCATATATTGAGAACATACCACGTACCTGGGTGCTAGCGGCTGGGTTTACAGACAACAGTGAGACAAGGACCCTGCTGTCTGGGAGACTGCAGTCTAGAACGGGAGAGCAGTGATGAACAGAATTAGTCCTTTCTGATAAATGCTTCAATAATGCCATGTATGAGAGGACATGGGGGCACAAAAAGTGGAGTTTCTGATTACCAGCGGACGTTTTCCCGGAAGAAAGGGTAGAATGATCACACTAGCTGGAGGGAAACCCCATTAAAATTAGGGGCATGGAGCTATAATGCATTGGTCCCCAGCCCAATATAATAAATATTTTATAATTCCCCCTTTTATTATTATCAAATAAAAGTCATAGGTAATATAGCACTTTAACATGCAATTTCACAAATATATAATTTCCACCTTTAATATAAAGGAGAAATAAAAGAAATGATCATAATACCTAATTAATATATAAATGCTTTAGGCATGTCAACAATAAATGATATAGTGAAGTCACCAGATGCTTATACCTAGTTATAATGAACTCCATATTTAAATAATAACTTCAATACTAAGGTAAATACTTTCTTTGTATTTGCATTTAAACATAAGGGTTGGATATATACGAGTATGCTTATATATGTATATATGTGTATATATGCAGGCAGATATATGTATATACACACGTGCACTTTAATATTTATACACACCTGGAAACACTGTGACTGTGATAACTACAAATGTAGATGGATATAGCCGTGCTACGCACCACACAGTACAAAAACACCACAAGGTCTGTTGTCACGGAAGATGTGATTTTCTGCAACACTGAACAACTCCTAGTGAAAGTCCACACTAAACAAGTTAATCATCTCTCAATTTCTGTGGCAGCTAAAGTCATGAAAAAATTAATGAATATTAAAATGTGTAAAACTGAATTTTTTAATATGTAAAACCCAGCCTCCAGTCTCAGTAACTATAAATTTACTTTTAGCTTGTACAAATGACTGTGGAACGTCGAAAAGTTACATAAAACACAACAATTTCTGTTGTTGTTTGAGACTGCTTTAGGCATCATGGGACTTCCGCCTCCCTCACTGCACTAGGAAGTAAAGGAATATTCATGGAACCACACACAGAGCATTTCAAGCAAAAGAAAACCCTAGTGAAAATGGTCCCGTCCGGGAGCCTTGGCGCGTAAGAGGATCAGAAAGAAGGTCCGTGGCAGCCAGCCTGAACCGTAGAGAGAGGGGGGATGCTAAGTTGCGAGGGTGCTCATACAATCACATGCAGTCTTGGAATCTGGCGTTTATTCTGGCTGCAATGGAAGCTTTAGGGTGGGAATGGATATTTTGAAAGACCTCATGGCTGATGTCTGCAGACTACTTGGTCAGGGTAGAAACGGGAGGCCCACTTCAGAGGCTTTGCCCTGCTGTCGGAGGGACACACAGCGATGGCGTGGACTACACGGCGGCAACGCAGGTAAACAGGAGTAGATGCGCTTGGACCATATCAGAGGAGAGCTCGTTGGTGTGTTAAATACTGTTGGAGGATTAGGAGAAAAAGCAGAATGAATGATCGCGCAAAGATTTTGTCGTTTCCTTCTTGTTTGAAACTTTTTTGGCAGCAGGGAAGAGACTTAAGCAACTATGATAGATTGTCACTCGTTTACCTAAGTGGGAAAAATCTTGGGAGAAGGAGGTGTGTTACAGGGAAGACACTCTGTCAGGGCCACGTTGAATTTGGTGAGCTTGTTAGTCATCCCAGTACAGATGACAGGCAGGCAAGTGGGGCGCCACATGAGCGGCCAGAAAGATGAGTCAGTGTAAAAAGAAATGAGATTTATTAGGTTATAAATTAGATACAGTCCTGACACAGGTTTGTTTGGATCAGAGCTTCTACAGCAGGACCATGTACCGGTTTCTATGTGAATCTTAAAAAAGTTTGAGATTCGTATTTAGTAGGTCTGAAGTAAAGCCTTGAAACCTGCATTTTTTAAAGTTTCAGGAGTGATCCTGCTGGCAGATATACGAGATCCAGTGGCCTATCTGTGACACAGGGGAAGTCCAGGAGAGAGCTTTTGTGTGCTCACAAAACAGTTCTACAAAATAAATACTTAAATAAACAAGTTAAAGTGATTTTCAACTAAATGAAAGAACAGTTATGATTTCTTAATTGCTTAATTTTAACTGAATTATTAAACTGTTTCTATGCATCACAGCATTGTGAATGACCTTAGAAAAATAATTTTATCACTGTTATTTCAACATTAATGTCTTCCTTCCAATTTCCCTAAATTGTAAGTCACTGCTACATTTAGTTTTATTTACATTCAACTCAGGAAAAGAAAAACTATTCAAATTTAGGACTGATATTATTTTATTTATAAAACATGTAAGCATTGCTAAGGATAGCTCAACATATACATTTTCACTAAAATGAGTATATGAGCAGAATTGCTCATTTTTTCAAAACTATCATATAATTTTTTAGTTTAATTAATGCAAATTACCTACTAATAACTAGAGAATATTGTATAATGTTAAGAAACCATGTTAGAGAAAATGAATGCTGGCAGTAACAGGGCCTGGTTCTGTCGTTGTTATCTTCCTGATGGCAGTGTCATCCAGAGAGACCAATAAAAAGTTCTTCATTTCTTAATTTTTGCATCATCAAACATCATGCCATCCATAGCAAATTACTTCCATGTTATTGATGTAAAGGAATAATATTGTTGGATCAGTCTCCAGTAAGTCACCTTCTTACCATCTGCCTCAAAGTTTCCTGCATTTTGATTATCTGTGGCAAATCTCACTTTCAGAAATATTAACAGAACCTAGAGCATTCGGTTTAGTAAATGCTTTATTAACCTCTTCTACCCCTGAAAATTATTATTCTTTTGATTAGTAACTTCCTTTGTTGACCTCTCTCCTTTCACCCTTAACAGTTATTCTTGAATCCTGATCACAGGCAAGACCTTTGAAACCTGAGTAAATAGAGTGTTCTCTGAGGGAGAGTTATAATAAGAAAGAGGAGTTTGTGCTCACAGTGATGTTTGCTTCATTAGTCTGATAGATAAAGAGATACAAAGAAAAACTTAGCAAGTATCTGCATAGAAACTGATCATCTTGTCGGCATTCTCTGGATCTGACCCCTGCAGTTGTTGTCATTAGTTTGCTGAAATGAATTTCTAAGACATTAGACATACTCACCACATTCAAAGTTAAACAACAAAGCATGTTTTGAAGACCTGATTGCAAATATGTGTCTACGCATAAAGTTTCTATGTCTTTCCTCAGCTAGTTCTTGGAAGTTAAGGCAGAAGTTGTCATTAGGTTGTATTTGAAACTATCCTCCATGCCCCCAAATATTTGTGGCATGACCAGTGAGAGACATAGGATTCCAATGGAATAATTTTTCAACTAAGAAAATATAAGAATGATCCATCAAAAAAAATTTATTTTGCATTAAGTTGATCAACTAATCCTCATTTATTGGTGATTTATTGACTACAAATTGCTGGAGATGGCAGTACAGTACAATTTTGGTTAGACCTTTCTCAGAACAAGTCAAATTCTCATTTAAAAATATTTAACATCCATGATTGTTTATTTACTGTAACATTTGCATAGTACTATTTAGAATCACTTGGTGAACAGTTTTCTATGTTACTGTCACTAAAGAAAGAGAAAGTGAATTCAAATTGCAGAAAAATAGAATCTTAATTATAAAAAAAATTTTTTTTAAAGTGTATCAACAGTAAAGGTTGTTCAATATTGGAGTAAGTTTCCCAGGGAGGTTGTAAATTCATCTTCTCTTTGAAAGCCACAGTTTGTGGAGGAATTTGTGAGGTTTAGTACAAATAAGGAAAGAATAAGTTGGGTGATCCCCTCAATGCTTTTTACATATTCAAAATATAGCTCTTTAATTGTGATAGTGGATGTGTCCCTAGGAATACTGAAATAGTGTGACCGAAGCCGAACAACAAGCTAGAAACTAGCTTCAAAATTATTAAATTTTATTGGTAGGTAATTCATTAAATGATATTTACAAGTATGAGAGCTTAAAGGTAATCGGAATAAAATATAAAACAAAACATAAGTGTATAGTTATTTATAGTTATTAAATTTATTATTCATTGTTTCCATTTCCCTTCTTGTACCTGTTGTGGACACTGACCTGCAATGTCCACAGCACCATGGCTGAGACAGGAGACAGGAGACAGGAGACAGGAGGCAAGAGATAGGAGACAGATTCACACAGACTACCAAGTCTTGTGGAGGAAAAGGGAGGGCATGACCACTCTCTGAGTGAGAAAAGGCCTTGGAACACCTCAGCCACTCTCTCAAAAGGAGATCACCTTGACCCTTCCCTTGACAGACTTTTATTGTTTTTCTGGGCACATTACATTAAGGGTGGTTTTCGTTTACTATGCGCAGGCCCTCATTGACTATGCATAGCATCATTGTAGGTGATTACCTTTTACAGATAACAAAGGAGAGGATGTTGCTAATTACATCAAGAAAGAAGGATATTTGCAAATGAAAAGGGAAAAGTGGTTGAACTGGTTATACTCATCCTTGAAAGGTTTTAACATGGATTTTAGGAAGCTGAAGCAAGCCCTTGCTGCCTCAATCTAGGGTGAGTGATTTTAGCAAAAAGCAGGCCTCATAGCAGTCTAGGTACAATGCAGGCCTGATACCCCACGGGAGAACCTATCCGTGGGTGTGGGCCTGCGTCACTCTCCACTGGCCCCTCCTAGTGGGAGCTGGGCCCACGCCACACAGAACGGTCTCCCTTATGTACCGAAATATTTCTTGACAAACAAGACAAAATAATGGATGAAGTATAAAGATTCAGTGACAAGTCACTTTATCAACTCTGTAGATAAAACCAAAGATCACATACTTATCTTTCCTCATTTATAAAAGAATAATTCTACCCACTTACCAGAGGCAAAGGTTTTAGAGGGTAAACCTCTGAAATAAAGTGTTTCAAATGTGAGTCTTGAAAATGTTTGCTAAAAAGAAAGTAGAATTATTTTTCCAAGTTATTTTGAAAAATTCTTGAGCACAAGATTTTCTCTTGCTGATGAGGTTTTCTCAGTCTAACTGCAGCCCCATTTATTCCTGAGTAGAGAGTTGTTTAAGAAATCACCTGTCCTATTTCCAAGCCTTGAAAATGAATTCCACTTACATTAAGAGAGAATATTGTCTGAACCCATGTAAAGTGTCTACTGAAAACAAATCACATAATCTTCTTGAGTCTGGGTCTAGAACCGAACATACTTACAAGGATGTAATTATTTATAGTACACATTTTAAAAATAAAATTTAGCTAAGAAAGTCTCACTTAATAAAATTAGCTAACTTCTACCTCAATATAATAAAGGCTCTGGGACTAAAATAAAGGCTCTGGCACTATGGATGTGGATATATTTTTTAAAAACTGAAATTGTGTTATATTTATCAGCCACCCAGAAATTTAAATAAGTGAATTTTCAGGAGAAGAGTCTGTATTTAGAAAAGAAGCTGAAAAAGTGAATTAAAAATAAAAGTCTTAAATAAGTAGTTTCTTTTTTTTGCTATGGCATTTAGGCAAAAAGAATTTGAAATATCATTCAATCACAGGGAGTTGAGTTCTGAGACTGCATAGAAACTGGACTTGTTAGAGCTCATTAGGTCCCCTTTGCACTAGTCCATGGGCAGGGTTAGAAAACTCAGCACCTTGCTTCAAACCACTGCCAAGTGGCTCACCACATTCCGTATCTTATTTATTATCATGAAGTTTTTGTATTTCATAATATCACTTCTAGTGAGCTTTAATGCTTTTTGAATCTCTACCAAAAGTGACAATGAACAGAAAATATTTTTCTAATACCAGTGAATAGCTCAAGAAATAACATCTAAAAGAAAGTCTATCTTTACTACTTTTGAAAATATCATAATTGGTTTAAAGATAGTTTTATTTCTATTTTTAAAAATTTTAAAAACCCCACCAAGACAGACTTCCATAATATGTCTGAATAGTACATGAAATTACATACGCTATGAGACAACCAGATATTCTGAAAACACCACTCAGCCAAATTCTAATATCAGCACAATTATATGATAGCTGTCCGTCCTACTTTTCACTTGCAGATAATACAAAGATAGTCCATTGAACTAAACAGTGGGAACTAATAGTCTTCAACAAATCTGCAAGAGGAGACTGATCATTCTTTAGACTATTCTCTCTGAGATTTTGGTGCAATCACTTCTTTTGTTGTGCAACCTAGGTCAAAACACCTTTAATCTTTAAATAGATATTTAAACAAGAAGAAAAAGAAAGGAGTTATTGCAACCCTATGTTATCCACAAGATGTGCTGTGCACAACTGTAGTTAAGAAAGAAGGCCCAGGTGTGTTCACGCATCCTGATAACAAGAGAAATAAGGCCAAGTCATTTGTCACATTGTCAGATGAGCAGGTAGTTATGCTTCGGTACATGGCTTTGACTCTCGAAGTCAATTTTCACTTATACTTATGAAATTGGGTTGAGACATAATTATGTACCATAGTTCTTAAGCTTTTCTTGTCCAGAAAAGGTGTCGCTTGTGTGTTATAAGGTTTTTTATTTATCTGCTTAGAAAACTTACTGTCATCTAGATTTTACCTCATGTTAATAACATTCTGGAAGAAACATCAGAGGTTTCTTTGGGAGGAGGACAAAAAGGAGCTGGATGGCATGGCATGTCAGCAGCTTTTATTCCCTTTTTTTGTAACATCATTTGTACTTTACCACCTTTGTAGCCAGAAGAGTTGTCAGAACTTATTATCACAGTATGCTATAAAAACAGCTCACTTCTTTTGAAGCATCTCATTTCATTAACCAAATACTTAGAGAATTTTCATTATTTTTCATTTATTTGGGGGTTCAGAGAGAAATTTTGCTCCAAGGACAAGAAGTTTTAAATAATATTCCTCAGCTATTCCTAATTTCACCATACAAAGAAATGGGTAACTGGGCTAAGAAAAAAATAAACACAAAAACATGAGCTGTGAAGCACAGAAAAAAGTGGCGCTTTGAACCAGGGCAACTCCTGTTACCAGCGTCTGAGTAGACAGAACCCCCAGATGAAGTTCTCGTCTAAAATTCCTGTCATTTCCTGTGGAAGCTGCAAGGCCAATGTTGATAAACCCCTATTCGGGATCCAGATATCTAAGCTACACATTTTGAAAGTGTGTAAGCTCTATTGACCCATTTTACAATATAAAGTTCCTGCTTACTGATGGAAAAAAAATGTATGAGTGTTCACATAAAAACATGAGGAGCTCCCATTTGTTACCTATTATCTACAATCCTGCAAGATAGGGATTATAATGCCCATTTCCACTGAACATTGATCCTTAGACATTATGTCAGGAACTTGACCTGGGTGACACACTGGTATAGAAGCAGAACTCAGACATGAGTTTATCTGTTCCACAGTGCTCGCAAATAACTGCTAATCTAAGATACTGATAATACAGATAGTAGAAAGTTAACTTTTCTTCCAGGGAATTCTGTAATACTAACTTAAACTCTCCATTTATTCAAATTGGAAAGAAATATACTTTTAAATTTGTGCAGGACAAAAATAATCTGTCTCCTTTATTGCGCCCTGAGAAGTAAAAACCCAGCATGAACGGGGAAGACTCACGTCTCCACACATCCCGAAACGAGCTCAGACTGGAGTCCAATTGTGATGAACACATCTCAGCTACACCCGGCCCTCTCGCCTCAGGGGGCTTTCAGTCCTGACTGAACTACAGGGCTCATGAGAAACTGAGGAGTCCCCTCTTCCCTTGGGACCACTATGACCCAAGGGGAGAAAATGCAACACTTACTATAGTACTTTAGTAAAAATGCTTTTCTTGATATTTAGTGCTCTTTTCCACCAAGTCAGCGTGAATAGATATAGGCTGATAGTTATGGCATGAGCTATTTCTTTAATTAAAATGTATTCTTAACTCAGTTGGATGCACTTTGTGAAATAAACACCAACAATGAACAGATAAAATGACTCAATAATTGATTGGTAAACACCATGTAGCTATGGAATAATTATATGCCCTGTGAAATATGTAGTACTTATAGCTGACATTATTTAGGAAACTTAAAAAATGAACTTGTAATTTGTGCTTATCAGATTTCATGTCCAAACAACCAGATAAGTATCCTGTTATTATATGGAAGTGTCCTATCATTAGATACCTGGTCAATAATAATCATGTAATTAGTTACATATATCACAACACAAAGTAAAATACATAATATCTTTGAGAGAGCAAAAACAATTTATCGATTTAACACATTTAAGAAAGAAAAATACATTTAAATAAAGTGTCTAATTCATGCTTGCGATCATCCAATAAGTTTCCTAGTTATCTGCCTGACCGGCTCCTTCTCGTTATGCAGATCCTTCTCAGTTCTAAGAGCTGGTCCGCAGCAAAGCTGTCCTTTCTAAACTGGACCCCATTCCAACCCATGCCCCGAAACACATCTAAAATATCACTCTGTTTTATTATCATCATGGCACTTTTCATCTCTGAAATGATCTTATTATATGTTTATTTAAAAATATTTTAAAATATTTATTTTCTCAATAGATGGTGAACTTGTTTCTCTTTATTAGAGAAGATACTTTGTCTACCAAATAGCTGCCTCTATTAGAAAAGTGACCACATATATTTGTTCAACACTCTAGTTCCCATGTGTAGCACTTGCTAGGCAGACCAGTAACACGCTGACATGTCCTTTGGTGAGTGAGTGAGTGAATGATTTACCCATAACGTGCAAAGCACTTAGAGCATAAAACAAGATAGACAAATTCTTTGTCCTCTAGTCTTCATGCCAAGACACTGAATTAATGTCATGCACTTTTTCAGAGTATTTTCCAAAATGGGTAAAATGTTTAGAAATACTTAATTCAAACATACAGTTATCCTCAATGCTACCATATTGTTTTAACCAGTTTCTGCTTACTTAGCTTCACAGGAACATACACTGAGTTGTTTACCAATTGTTTCTGACCATGCATATTTACTTCCACAGACAACAACATTGATCGGTCTTTTGAAGACAGCTCGACTCCTTCGTCTTGTGCGAGTGGCTCGGAAACTTGATCGGTATTCAGAATATGGTGCTGCTGTTCTAATGCTCCTAATGTGCATATTTGCCCTGATTGCTCACTGGCTGGCTTGCATTTGGTATGCGATTGGGAATGTAGAAAGGCCCTACCTGACTGACAAAATCGGATGGTTGGATTCCTTAGGACAGCAAATTGGAAAACGTTACAATGACAGTGACTCAAGTTCTGGGCCATCCATTAAAGACAAATACGTCACAGCACTTTATTTTACCTTCAGCAGTTTAACCAGTGTAGGATTCGGGAATGTGTCACCCAACACCAATTCGGAAAAAATCTTTTCAATTTGTGTCATGTTGATTGGCTGTAAGTAGATTTCTCTTTTATCTATTAGGATAAAATAATATCACAAAATTGATATCTGTGGAACATTTAGAGTTAGACAAAAGAAAATTTATAGAAAATTGTAGAAATAATGGGATTAAATATTTGGGAACTATAGTCTATCAAATCTGATTCTGTCTATGAAAGGGAGACACCAAAGGTTTCCAGGACCTCAGGAAAGCAAGAGCCTAAAACTGGAATGACATGGGTATTGGGATTCAGGAACTGAGACTTGCGATTCACCTTTACTACTCTAAAAATGTGTCCATAATGTGTTACCAGTGGTTATTTTCTATTTCCAACTGAGGCCAGATTAGATTGGGAAATATTAGCTTACACTATATTACTAAATGTACTAGGTTGGTAGAGATATATATATCACCATCACTGATCATAATGTAAGTTAATCTTTTATGTATATGTGTGTATATATATATATGACTTGCATAATCATATATATAGATACATACAGTGCTGTCATTGACTACAAATTCCTTTCCCTGTGACACTATGTTAAGGTTTAAATGACTGTTACCTGGTAATTGGGTAATGTCATGAGCATTATTTATAAGGAGACTCTTTATCATAAGAAAAATGTCTGTATTAAACTAAATATGTTTTAATGTTAATATATTTTTTAAAATCACACTGTGGAACCACTAAAGATAACCTTGTTGATAACAAGCAGCGATTGGCAAAAGCATGATAGATTTATAAAGCTTAAAAACAGCATCTTCCTTATATTATGTAAAAGTTTTTTAAATAGATTCAGAGAGTTGACTTTTAAATGTTAACATATTGACTAATGAAATGTGATTAAATAAGCTTTATTGATGACACTTAAATAGATTCACTAGTTTATTGTCCACTTTATTTAAAATTTACTTTTAATATATATGTCTCGGTATATTTATTTTAGTGACATTTGAATAGGCAAAATTATTATATTTAAATAACTCTTAAGATATTATTCAAATTCAGGCTTGGCCTTGGACATAAACACAGAAATGACATTGCTCCCAGGAGGAGATGGAAGTGGAGCCTCCTGGAAACAGTAGAAAAGTTTGTTCCTGAGAGACTGAGTTTCTCAGAGCAAGCAGTCCCAGCCAGTCTGTGATTACAGCTGCTGGTAAATACTCCTAACGGTTATGAGCTTTAGGGGCATAGGTAGCCAACAAAGAAAACAAAAACACATTTTTTAAAAGTATTTAAACATCTATATAGAAAAATATATATAAACTTTTTTAAAGAAAATAAAACCCACATCTTGAAACTTAGAACTTATAAGAAAGAATTTTTTAGATGCCCAGAAGTTTAACCAGTTCATCACTTAGAAATCCTTACCACTTGTGAGAACGAAGTGAAGTCCATAGTACTGTTTATCATGTGAATTATTTTAAGTTAAAGAAAACTCAGCTCTTTACATTCTCTATACCTAATCTCTAATTCCTAAATCAGGAGATAATTGGCAATTTTCATTACTTTCTTTTTTCATTCTTTTCTTCTTTCTTTCTTTACTTTTGTTTTTTCTTTAAAAAAATGTGACACTAGGTTATTTCTATTGATTCTTTAGGAATGTGTCTCCTGCAGATGAATTTTTTATTTTATTGCCAGTTTTTCCAGTTTTCTTATTTTAAGAAAAAACACTCTAGTGAATTAGGTAGAGTTAGAGACATCCAGTTTCTACATTGCATTCTTTATATAAATAACAAATGTGGTTTTATAAACTGTACTCAAAATGAGATTGTATAAAGCTTCATGTCTCACAGGAAAAAATTCCTGAAGAATTCTATCATGACCTATTAAGCCATGAGTAAAGAAAAAGGTAAAATTAAGATTTAAAACTTAACAGTAATAAGAATGCCTCTGGTATTTGCTTAGACATTTGATGTATACAGTTGTAGCTATACATAATATTTCCATTTAGATCCTATTGTATTAGCAAATTACTTGGCTTTCTTTGGATTATATTTCTCCAATAAGTACAAAGTCCTAAAATGTATGAGTGACCTAATTTAAAGAAAAAAAAAAATACAATATCCAACCAGATAATGTAAAATACTGTATATGTACTAATCTTAGTTATATCCTATATAGCCTAGTTTATATCAGTTTGAACTCTCTTATCCTCTCTGAACTTCATTAAATATAATCTTTTTTTAAAAAAACTTGAAGCCACATGGTAAAAAACAAAACAATCAACTATCCCTGTTATGGACATATAATTCAAGCAAACTAAAAATTAAACATTAAAAGCTATTATCTAACTAAATGTAAACAACTCAAATATTTATAGATACACTTTTTAATGCTTCTGTTTGCAAAGACAGTTGCTAATTGTACTTATGAATGTGTACAGAGAACAGTGATTAGAAAATGCATACAATTCAAAATGAAAATATAGGAAAATTTAAGCAGGCATTAAAAAGTGTAAACATAAGTTATGCTCACATATTTATACCTATGCACTCTAATATATAAGTTTATATCTTTATTCAACTATTATAAATATAACAAAGATGCTTAATTTTAAAAGTTCATAAACTAGTAAACAAATGCAAGTGTATTTCATCGATGACCTACTTGAAAAACAACTTGGGAGAATTTCTTGTTTTTATAGCATGTAAAAAAAATGTTACTGGATTTCTTCTTCTAGCCATGATGGAATAACTAGAACCTTACCATACCCCATGTGCATTTTTTAAATAATATAAAGCTAAATAAAATATATAAGTCAACTGATTTTAGAAATTGGAAATGAAATAATAGGGGATTTGATCCCCAGAAGAAGGAAAACAAACAAAATGAGCCTCATATTATCCTCAACTTTCTATCTGGAGGCACTTTCTGCACCACAGTGAAAAGACAAGCAATCTCACCAGAGATAGTGGTCTCACTGAGCTAAGACAACCAGACAACAGGCAGCTATGGCAAAAATAAAAATCTCCAGAAATTGGTGTAGGTGTTTCCTTAAGTCTACTGATGAAAAGTCAGTCACAAATGCAGAGTAACACTCTGCAAGTCCTGGCAAATAAATTACAGAATTACTGTAAGCTGAACGATTTCCACCAGGACAGTGGAAAGCCCTCACTGAACATTAGTATTCAATTGAAATCTCAGAAAATATTGCCATTCCACTAGGGCTTGGCTAGTTCTAACAAAGCCTAAACTACCAGCCTCAAAAAGAGCAAGTTGAACCATAAGTAATTTAACAGCTTGCAAGACCAAGATCCAATATTTCTAAAGGAAGACTAAGAATATAAAGAAATGAACAACGTTAAATTTGTAATGTCCATAATCCATTAAAAGACTAATAGACGTTAAGAAACAAGAAATATAACCCAAAGCAGGAGAGAAGAACTGTTTAACCTACAGCTGGAGTTGGCAAAGATGATGAAAGTAGCAGACAATACCAAGCACTTAAACAAATGTGTATATGGATTTCCAGAAAATGGAAGAGGAAAGCAGAAAAAATTTTAAGAAATGTTGAAATTTTTCCAAAATTAATAAAAACTATAAACCATAGACCTAAGATGCCCCGGCCTGCGGGGCAGTCAACGGGGGCGGACCTGTTGGAAGAAGAGTGATGGGGGGGGCAGGAGGCGCGAGAAACGACAGCAAGACAGGTTTCTGATCAAGCTGCAAAATTTTATTGAAGGGGAAGGGTTTATATAGAAGAAGGGAGGAGGGGTAAGGGGCGTCTTCTGATAGGCTGCTTCATATGTAGGGGGCT
>PVJI01010386.1:0-60493 GCA_004026765.1 Micronycteris hirsuta | reverse complement strand
CCCACGAGGAGTCTCCTGGAAGGGACGGTCCCCACCAGTGAATTGCTTTGCCATTTAGAGCCTTTGGGTGAAAGTTGCTTTCCCTCCTCTATTAAAAAAAAAAAAAAGGAATGGGCCCGTGGAAACGGGACAGAGACGCAGCGCGCGTATCTGTGGCGACGCGCGTCCGCGAACTCGGGACACCGGTCGCCACGTTTGGGGCCCGCCGTCGCGGGCTTCCACGACGCCGTCCGTGTGTTCGGAGTGCGCGCCCCGGGACACCCGGACCCCGCCCGGGCGCTGGATGGTGGCCGCCGCTGCTTCTGGAGTGTTGACTTGGAGACGCTCTGCCCAGCCCGGCTGCGTGGCTGTTTGTCCCCCGGCGCGCCGGTGGCCTTTGTTCTCTGAGGCCGTTGCGCGGCTCTGAAAGCGAGATCGGAGCCCGGCGGCCCCGCGGGCGCGCCGAGCGACGCAGCTGTGGCGGGTCATCCGAGCGGGGGCGCTCGTTCCCGGAGCGGGTGTCGCCGCCGCGGCGCGGAGGCCGAGCGGCCGCAGCCGTGCGCGTGCAAAGGCGGAGAGGCGGCTGGAGACGCGGATGCAGACTCTGTAATAGAGTCCCCGCACATCTGTTGCTCGGCTGGTGGCGGGGTTCCGTGTGCGCTGTGTTCGCGCGGTCGGCCCAGGGGGCGCCGAGGTTTGCGCCTGCGCGAACCAGCCTCCAGGTGGCAGGCTGGCCAGGGTCCCTGCCCCGTCTCCTCGCTCCCCACGGAGCCTCTCCGCTAGGGGCGCGGGGCTCCCCACGGGCTGCCTTGTAATAATAAACCTGAAAAGGAAAACAGGCCTTGGACACGGCGGGAAAGGTATTCCTGTGAAAAGGGTACATTCACCCCGTTTCATTCTAAACAGTTAAAAGAAATACATGAAGCGAGAATTCAACGGGCGTTTCCAGTGTTAGCACTTTCAATAGCAGTTCGTTGACATCAGCTCTGACTTCCCGTGATCGAGAGTAATTTCATAAATGTGTGCTCTTTGGGGACGTTCCTCGGGGCTTTGGGGGGGACAGCAAGGAACATAGAATATTCTGCTTACCCTTTAAAAAAATCCTCACTTGAGGGTATGTTGATTGATTTTTAGAGAGAGAGAAACATCGATGTGAGAAAGACTGTTCGGTTGCCTCCCGTTGGCGCCCGGGCTGGGGATCGAACCCACAACCTTTCGGTGCAAGGGACAAAGTCTCCACCAAATGAGCCACTGGGCCAGAGCTCTGCTGACCTTTTGGAGGTTTTAGGTCACTTCTGCCCTCAGGCCCCTTCCCAGTCCTCCACCTTTCCATTCATTTCTCCTGGGCTTATTTTCATTTTTCAAGCTCGATTTGCCACAGGCACCTTTAAAATTCTTTCATAATCGCAAACACCATTTTTTCCCCGAGTGTTGTCTCTGCCCTTCGCAGAGATAGAGGTCGGTTCCAGTGCAGTTGGGACACGTTTTCATGTCCGCGTGTGGCTGTGCGTGGTCACACCGGCCCCAGGACACCGGGACACCACCTGGGAAGGAGATTTTTCCTGTAAGGATGGTGGCCAGGGTGGCCGGCTTCATAATCGGCTCTGCTCGGTGGGGTTCAGGGCCGCAGAGGGGGTAGCCGCCCTTTTCCTCGGAGGTTCCTGGTGCTCGCGCTCCTGGGGCCGTTCCACCGCTGGAATTCGGCCTCGGGGCCCCGGAGCTGTCTTGGCTGGCGGAACGGAGGACACTTGGTGTTGGGGTCAGCGCTGGACCTAAGCCCCGAGAAGTCTCGGCAGCTTCTGAGTACGTGGCGCTGCCGAAGGGTTAAGTAACTCCTGTTAGTTGGGGTTCTCCATAGAAACACCCCGAGGAATGTATACACGTGTGCGCACGTCACAGGAGAGGGGGGAGAGGCCTTGGGTCGCAGGGCAGCGGGGAAGACCCGCTATCGGCCGTCTGCAGGCTGGGGAACCGGGCAGCTGGCGGTGTGCCGAGGCCCACGTCCAAAGGCCCACCAGCAAGAGGGCCAGGGGTGCAAGTCCGGGGCTGAGAACGGGGAGCCCTGGTGTCCCAAGGCAGGAGAAGAAAGACGTCCCCGCTCCATCGGAGAGGGAATTTGCCCTTCTGTGTTTACTTCTAGTCACGCCCGCAAAGGATTGGGTGGCGCCAGCCTTTTTTAAGATTTTATTTATTTTTAGAGAGGAGAAGGGAGGAAGAAAGAGAGGGAGAGGAACATCAATGTGTGGTTGTCTCTGGTGCGCCCCCTACTGGGGACCTGGCCTTCAACCCAGGCATGTGCCCTGACTGGGAATCAAACCAGTGACCCTTTGGTTTGCAGGCCAGTGCTCAGTCCCCTGAGCCACTCCTAGGGCGACCTTCTTGACACAGTCAACTGATGCAGGTGCTGATCTCTTCCGGGGGCACCCTCCCAGACACTCAAAATAATGTCTTACCATCTACCCCGGCAGCCTAGTCAAGGGGACACAGAAAGTTGACCTCACCCTTGCCCCAGGTCACTCAGCTCGAAAGTGGCCAGTGCCAGGTTTGAACTCAGTTGCACTGACTTGGCAGGCTGTACTCCTAACCACTGGGCTTAACTGCCCACCCCAGGCAGGCAGAAGGGGACTGGATAAAGCCCACTGGGAGAGGGTCCAAGGTAAAGCCTCTGCAAGGAGGTCACACCCCTGGTTTCTTAGGGAAAGTGCAAAACGCATGTGCACAGGTGAAGAGTCCAGAGAAACCTGGGGAGGCATTACCTTAGGGAAGTTGAGGAAGATGGATGAAGGGGCAGGGGAACCTTGGCAAAGTTGGCGACAGCTGCAGTTTCAGTCCCTGGAGGGCCCCTTGCAAAGGTGTCCCTGTCCTGAGCTGCCATCCAGCTAGGACTCAGGCCAGGGACCCCCCGGGGGGTGTGTGTGAAAGCCTGACCCCCTTGGAGAGGTGATGATTCTGTTGGCAGCTGGGTGGATAACAATCTCGGGTGGTTGTCCTTTAAAGGAACAACATCATTATTTTCCTTTGAAAATGTCTCTCCTGCCCCGGACATCAGAGACCAGCACACCGGGGGGGTTTCACATTGCCAGTTACATCTGCTGATACAGACACCGGCATTAGGAGTAGCTGTGTCTGCGTGAGTGTGTGTAAATGTGTCTTTTTCCTTTAAAAGCAACGCCTGTGGATTTTTTTTCATGCTCCAAAGGCAATAGGTGCTTGTCGCAATAACGAAAATCAAAGATGCGTGTACACAAACACTCAAAAACTAGTGCCTTCCGTCCCAAGTCCGTACCCAGAGGTCACTTGTACTACTGGAGTGTTCAATGTGCTCCACACTTCCCTTTCTAATAAAAAAAAAAAATTAGAATTTACGTATATGTGGAATGTTTCTTTTAAAACAATTTAGAACAAAGATGACAGATACCATACACCTCACTCAGTGACTTCTGTTCTATTTAGAATATAAGAAATATTCCCAGCCATAGCCCACTACCATTATCCATAGTAGGAATTGTTGTAATATATTCATTTATACTCCTCCTGGGAACCTTCCGATTGTATCGGTTCTGGGTTTCTACAAACAGCGCTGCTACTCTAGCCTTCGATGCTGGCGCTTGCTTTCTGGGTGTAGAATTCTGTGAGCTGCCCTTACCATTGTCGTTTTTCTTTTTTTTTTTTATTTTCAGAGAGAGGAGAAGGAAGGGGAGAAAGAGCAATGTATGGTTGCCTCTCACATGGCCCTCATGGGGACCTGGCCCGCAACCCAGGCATGTGCCCCGACTGGGAATCGAACCGGTACCCTCTGGTTCCCAGCCCGCGCTCAGTCCACTGAGCTACACCAGCCGGGGTCCATTGTTGTTTTTCTGATGGAAGACAAATGCCTCGTTGTTTTCATCGGATCTGAATTTTCATGGCTATGTCTATGTTGCAAATAGTTTCTTGCGGTTTTTCACTTCTAAACTGGCTTATTTTTGCTGTCTTTTGCCACACAGAAAATTTTTAGAACTTTTTCTGTGCTCTTTTACAGTTTAGTTAAGAGGGTTGTCCCTCTAGAGGTCACATAACGATTCTCTTAGATCTACTTCCAGTGTTTTCCCTGCGTTTTTTAATACTCAAATTTTAATTCATTCAGCATTTATTTTGCACGTGGGATGGAAAAAACACCCTAAGGTTATTGGCCTTCAGACAAATCTATGTGTGGTTCTGCTTTTGGACACTATTCTGTTTTCCTCTTTTTTGTTAATGGAAGTGTAATTGACATGTAATGTTACCTCAGTTGTCGGTTCACAGCACTATTGGGTATTTGTATGCATTATCCAAGGGTGGACCCAATGAATCTGGTTGCCGTCGGTCACTGTACATAGTTATATATATATTTTTTTATAGTGAATGGGCACGTTTATTATTCTATCATGTCTCTTTTTACCCTCAATCATTTTCCTCTTTTGTCCTGACATCTAATTAGTCTGATATTAAAATCGCCCTCCTGGCTTTGCTTTGGTTATTGTTTGATGGTGTATCTTTTTCATATTTAAAGTATTTCCTGTGTTTTTTAACTCAGTTTAATGACTGTAATGAGTTCCTTGTCGATAGTATGTAGTTGGGTGTTTTTGTGAAAATTCCACTCTGCCAGTCTCTGTGGTTACATTTAATGTAATTATCGATATATGTTAAGTTAAATCTATGTGGCTTTTTGTTTTCCTTTTTGGTCCCTCCTCCTTTTGTTCTTCTGTTTCCCCTTTCCTGCTTTCTTTTGTTTATTTGGAATCTTATTTAGTCATACATTTTAATTCATGTCTTGTATTTTTAATGCTATTTCTTTGTACAGTATTTTCAGTACTTGCTCCACAGATCACGATGCATATCCTTAACTTTTCACTGTGTACACGGAATCCTGTGGTTTACCACTTCTGGTGGGGTGCAGGAACCTCATCACCAGTTACGTCCCTCCCTTCTGTTGTAGTTGTTTTAGATGTTGTAGCTCATATAATTTATTTAATATGTCACGTCTACCCGTATTGAAAACTCCGACGTCATTGCACTTTTGCTTTAGAGAACTCAGCTGCGGAAGAATAGTCCATATCGTATTTACCATTTCTTTAGTTCGCTCCCAGTGCCCGACATTCCAGGTTTTCTTCCGCTGTCGTTTGCCCTGTGTCTGAACGAGTTCCTGGAGCGGTGTTTTCAGAGCAAGTCTGTCGTCAGTAAATTCTTTTCATTTTCCTTACCCGAGGAGGCCTTTATTCCACCTTTGTTCCCGAGGGGCCTCTTCGCTGGATATAGAATTCTAGGTTGGCAGTTTTTGTCTCCACCCTTTAAAAATGTTTCATTTCCTCTGTCTCCCATGTTCTCTGCTGAGAAATCCTGGTTGCGTGAATTGTTGCTCTCATATTATCGGACCTTATTTTCCTCTCATCTCCTTTCTGCTAGCAAAATCATTCCGTGATTCTTTTTTTTTTTTTTTACTGTGATTATTATAATGTTCAGTTTTTAAAATTTCCGTTGGGTTCTCCTTTTTATCTCCTATTCCACCCCAACCCCTTCTTTCCGATTTTGCAGATTTTTATTCATTTCTAAAATCTTTGCCTTTACTTACTGGAACAGATTTATCACCGCTGCTCTACAGTCTGTCTGATAATTCCAAAATCCGCCATTGATTCTGCGTTCCCATGGAAGCTGACACTCTCCCGGTTCTTTGCCTGCTGAGTGACTTTGGATTGGGTCCTGGACATTCTGAATGTTCTGTTGGATGTCATTTAAATCCCACGGAGAACATTGCTACTTTCGTTTTAGCAGGTTATGCATCTTCTCAAGTCCAGATGGAGGCTGAGCAGCGGCCTGTGGGTGTGGTTCTAGAGTCAGTTCTGTTTCCCGCCTTCGCGGGCCTGCGGGAGCCCATCCAGCACCAGCGCGCACAGGAGCGCCATCCAGCGGCCAGCCTGGCTCTCGGGTGGTGATCTGTCCTGTAGAACATTTTTATACTTTGTTTAGCATCGTGTCTAACACGCACACGTCAGGAATGAATTCATGAATTAATAAAGAAATTTCAGGGGTCTCTTTTCCTAGCTACCTTGCTCTCTGTGACCTTCCTGGTGTGTTCTGTTTCCCTGTGGCTTCCCACATCCGGTCTCCCAAGGATGCTGGGTCTTAACCTTGCTTCTCTGTGCACTTCCTGTGCCTATACTTTTTTTAAAAAAAGATTTTGTTTATTTATTTTTAAAGAGAGGGAGAAAGAGAGAAACACCAATGTGTGGTTGCCTCTTGCGCGCCCCCTACTGAGGACCTGGCCCGCAACCCAGGCATGTGCCCTGACTGGGAATTGAACTGGCAACACTTTGGTTTGCAGGCCATGCTCAGTCCACTGAGCTGCACCAGCCAGGGTTGGAGCTTCAATGTTTTTAATGTGGTTACTAAGTGAGCAAGCGTCCTATGTCCAGATCATCGTCCTTTCAATGTAAAGGACACAGATATATAATTCTGAGTTTGCAAGGACCCTCGGACTGTTGCCCCCAGGAGTCCTTTCTGAGGAGTTTCCTAGCGAATGAACTTCAGAGAATGAAGAAATGAGGGGTGACGTTTTTCCCTAAGTTCTGGGGCTGCGCCATGACTACCTTTATCTCCAAACTATAGTGATGGGGGGCGGGGAGCAAATCAACGCATAAGTGTTAACATGCTCTGGTTACGTAGAATTATGCAGCCAAAAAGAAATGGGAGGAGACGAGGACAAAGCCGAGCACGCTCTGCGGTTGTCACGTGGGTGGGCGGGTGTTGGGAGCAATGAAACGGAGGTGTTGATGCCGACCTCGCAAGCAGAGGAGGGGCACATTTCTCTGAGACTAAAGAGGGACACCAGGGAGATACTGGGGACAAACCTGATGGTTTGGGGAGAGCGAGGGAGGGAGGAAGAAGCAGTTACCAGGTAATGGCGTGACTGCTGGTAGTAACAACGGAAGAACGTCTCAGAGAAGAGGTTGCTAGGGCGGTTATGTAAGGTAACATTGTAAAAGTAGTAACTAGCACCAGAGCCCTTCCTACGTACCCAGAGAGAGAGGGGGGAGAGGACCAGGGAGCACACAGCAGCCTGCATTCTAAAGGCTGTGTGTGTGTGGTTTTTTTATTTGTTTTTTTTTTTTTTTAGATTCTTAAAAATTTATTTATTTTTAGAAAGAGGGAATGGAGGGAGCAAGGGAGAGAAAAACATCGACGTGTGAGAGAAACACTGATTGGTTGCCTCCTAAATGCACCTGGAGCGGGATTTGTCCCGCAACCCAGGCATGTGCCCTGACTGGGAATTGAACCAGCGACCTTTTGGTATGAGGGACGACACCCAACCCACTGAGCCACTCCACTCAGGGCTGTGCATCCGTGTTTTATTATTCTTTATTCTTTTGTGCATCAGTGTTTTAAATAGACAGCTGATGCCAAACATATAGATAGTATTAATATGTAAATGGTCTGAATTAACCTAGTTTTAAAAAAAGCTTTTCCAGTTGACTAACTAGGCAAGATCCAGAGATAGGCCTAAAATGAAGAGATTTAGAAAGCTGAAAATAAAAGGACTGAAAAGCCCAAACCGGGCAAATCTGAATAAAAAGAACACTGGGCTCCCTTTTCTCAGACAAGGTAGACTTCATATCATCCTGCTTATTCATGATATAAGAGAATGCTGTGTCTTCATATTTTGGATCTCCTGATGAACAGTTTTTCACATGAATATTAAGTACTTGATCAGATAAAGCATTCTCGGGTTTCATCATAAGACTCTTGTCTATACCTTTATTTTTGTTAAGTTCTCACCCGATGATGTATTTATTGATTTTAGAGAGAGAGAGGAAGTGAGGGGAGAGAGAGAGAAACATCAGTTGGTAGCCTCCCGTATGACCGGGAATCGAACCCAGAACCATTTGGTGTACTGGACGACGCTCCACCCAACTGAGCCACCCGGCCAAGGCTCAGGCTGTACCTTTCTGGTTAAAGGTACTCCAGATTGCATTGTGTAGCTTCGTGTCCTCTTCTTCGGGAAGTTTCTCCTTCTTCAGTACTTACTACATCTGTACAGAGAAACCACCAACTTTTGCTTCTTTTCTTATGTAGAAATGATCTCCTTTAACTCCATTTTTATTTATTTTTATTTCTTAAGATTTTATTTATGTATTTTTAGAGAGAAAGGAAGGGAAAAAGAGAGGGAGAGAAACATCCATGTGTGGTTGCCTCTCACACTCCCCACATTGGGGACCTGGCCCGCAACCCAGGCATGTGCCCCGACTGGGAATCAAACCCTCAACCCTTTGGTTCGAAGGCCGGCACTCAGTCCACTGAGCCACACCAGGCAGGGCTCATTTACTCCATTTTTAAGTAACTACATCTGCTTTCCATATCTATATTCCCATTGTCGACCAATAGTTTTGTTTCTTTAGAATCAATATTTTTCACATCTCAATATTTGTCTTATATTCTTACTCCTTTTCCTTATTTGAAGCCTCAGTGTTGAAAGATGGTGTGAAAGGAGACGGTGCCGTCTGGCTCTCGATTTCAGTGGGAATAGCTTTAATTTCATGGCTTTCATCTGATGTTTGCTTTTATGTCTTAATAGATCATTTTGATGACTTCGACTTTGCTGTCATTTCCAACGTGCAGAAAAGTCGCAAGACAAGTACAAAGAATCTCATTTCTCCCTAAACCACGATCACCAACTATTAACATTTTGCCCTGTTCACTTTATCATTTCCAGATTCCTCAACTGATCAGTTGGTTGACTTGATTGATGCGTTCATCCACATATTTTTTTCTGAATCACTTTTGGGTACTGTGCAGACCTCCTGCCCCTTTGCCTCTCACACTGAAGTATTTCCTAAATGCAGGGGCGTGGCATAAACACGTAGCAATAATAAAAGTCAGGATGTGCAGACTGACACAGTATTATCCACAGTCCATATTCAAATGCCGTGAATTCTCTCCAGAATGTTCCCCGTGACTACTCCCCAGCCTGCTTTCCAGGCCAGCCTTCAAATTAGGAACAATTCCATTTAATTTAATTAGGCAGTTTCCTTGTGCTTAGAATTCTTACAAGACCTGACTGCTGAATTTTTCAGATGTTTGCAGTCACTTATAGAATCTCTTGGTGGTTCTGTTTTAGTGACTGATGTGCTGAATTAGGTTGATAGATTTCCTGATGTTGAGTTATCCTTGGATTTTTGGAAACATGCTTGTCACATTCTTCGAACATGCTGCTGGAACCACATGCTCGGATGTGAAGATATTTGCTTCCACGGTCACAGAAAAGGTGGTCTGGAATCTGCGTTCATGCATGCACATAAGCATACACTGTCTTTGTTACGACTTGGGTTGTGCTGGCTTTCTAAAATAATTCGGCGAGGTTGCCTGCCCTGGCCGGGTTGGCTCAGTTGGTAGGAGCGCTGTCCCGTGCACCAAAAGGATGCGGGTTCGATCCCTGGTCAGGGCACATCCCTAGGTTTTGGGTTACATCCCCTGTAGGGGCAAGTACAGGAGGCAACCAATCAATGTTTCTCTCTCTCTTTCTCCCCCTGTCTCCCTGTCTCTCTCTCTCCCTCTCTCCCTTTCTCTCTCAAATCAAGAAGCATGTCCTGCCCGGCTGGTGTAGCTCAGTGGATTGAGCGCAGGCTGGGAACCAGAGGGTCCCAGTTCGATTCCCAGTCGGGGCACATGCCTGGGTTGCGGGCCAGGTCCCCAGTGAGGGCCATGTGAGAGGCAACCATACATTGCTCTTTCTCCCTCCCTTCTCCTCTCTCTGAAAATAAATAAATAAAATCTTAAAAAAAAAATAAAAAAGGAGCATGTCCTCAGGTGAGGATTAAAAAAGAAATTGGTGAGCTTTTCATATCTTTCTGTAGACTAGCATAGGAAAGGTGTGTTCTCTGCAAGTCAGCTCATCTGTAAACCTCAGAGTCATTCTGAATGCTAGATCCTCAGTGACCATTCCTTGTCTTACATATTATTTAACTTGTCTTCTTCAGCAAGTTCTGATTTTCCGTTGTATATATATTTTTTTCTCCTTAAAAGTTGTCGCTTGCTTCCTAGTATAATAATTTCCAGTTCGTTAATTTTCACTTTGGATCCCTATTACACCCCTGCTTTATTTTGCCTTATTTTCTTTGTTTCTTAGATTTGTCAGCTGCGTATTTAACATATAGTCATACTTTTTAAATAATAAAAGCAAGTGTACAGTTAAAGTTTTATTCTGAGTGTAGGTAGATTTGTAGCACATATATTTCAATAGGGAGTTCTGCTTTCATTAATTTTTCGATGTTTATAGTTTGTTTTTTTGTGATTTTATTTTTATTTTTAGAGAAGGGGAAAGAAGGGAGAAAGAGAGAGAAACATCGATGTGAGAGAGAAACATCGATGGGTTGCCTCTCATACGCTCCCTGACTGGGGACCAACCCACAAACCTGGCATGTGCCCCGACTGGGAATCGAACCCATGACCTTTCACTTTGTGGGAGGACACCCAACCCACTGAGCCACACTGGTCAGGGTTATAATTTTAGTTTTAGTTTTTTCTTTGATCCTGGGGTTCCGTGGAAGAATGCTTCTTAATTAGTCTGTAGTTCTTTCCAAGAGGTGAAGGTTGCATGGCATTGCTGTACTGATGTCTCGTTTTCCTTGATTATGATCAGTGAGTGTGGCTGTAAAATTTCTGCTCTTTGTAATTTGATAGTTTTTTCAAGACATCAATACACGGTGCACTTTTTTAGTTTTGAATCTTTTTTTTTTTAAGATTTTATTTATTTTTAGAGAGAGGGGAAGGGAGGGAGAAAGAGAGGGAGAGAAACAGCAATGTGTGGTTGCCTCTCACGTGGCCCTCACTGGGGACCTGGCCCGCAACCCAGGCATGTGCCCTGACTGGGAATCGAACCGGGACCCTTTGTTTCCCAGCCCGCACTCAATCCACTGAGCTACACCAGCCAGGGCTCAGTTTTGAATCTTTTACTATTTTATTCATTGTTTTGTCTGTGTACTGTGTTCTGCAGTTTGGCAGGAGTGTTAAAATCACCCCTCTGTTTAATTTTCTTGAATGCTTGTATTTCTCTGACCTTGTTTTATGCACTTTACCTTTGTGCCGTTTTGGGTGTAAATGTCTATGAATATATCTTATTCATTGATGAAACCTGTTGTCGCAGGCCTCAGTTCCACACCCGACCCGGTCCCCCACCGCGACTCTGTCCCCCACAACCCCCAGGGAGACACCTTTGGAACCTTTCTGTCTCTGGTTCATTTTGAAAGACTTGGAATCGAACCGGCGACCCTTTGGTTCCCAGCCCGTGCTCAATCCACTGAGCTACACCAGCCAGGGCTCCGCCTTTCTTTTGACAGTTGGCGTACAGTATTAAATTAGTTTCTGCTGCACAACACATTGATTTGACACTTGTATGCCTTACAGAGTGATCACCCCGATAGTCTGGTGCCCACCCGGCACCATGCATAGTTATTACAGCATTATCGACGGTTTTCACAGTGCTGTGTTTTACATCCCCTGTAACTATTAGAATTTTTTTTTTAAGATTTTATTTATTTATTTTCGGAGAGAGGAGAAGGGAGGGAGAAAGAGAGGAAGAAACAGCAATGTATGGTTGCCTCTCACATGACCCTCACTGGGGACCTGGCCCGCAACCCAGGCACGTGCCCTGACTGGGAATCGAACCGGGACCCCCTGGTTCCCAGCCCGCGCTCAATCCACTGAGCTACACCAGCCAGGCTATTAGAATTTTTATTAGTGCATTTGAACTTGGTCAAAACAGGGAGCCTCTCTGGATGTTATTCCCGGTAAGACAGGGTTTCGGTGTGTAGTCGTCAGACCCTCTGCTTCGTATGCCTTGACGCTTTGGCACCTGAGGGCCCTGCAGAGCCTGGAGAGGCTGCCCCCTCCCCCCAGGGCTAAGTAAGCTAAGTCCCAGGGGCTGCAAAGGACACGAAGCCCAGTGAGATGATTGCGACTAGCCAACCCTACTCCTGCTTACCTGCCTCACCTGATCCTTCCCACGGAAACAATGACAGAGGCTCTTGCCTTTGCTACCCTCACTCGCTCTGCCTGCTACTGGCCCTGGTGCTTCCCTGTGGGGCCCGGCATGGCATGGCGAGCCTCCTGTGTGTATGCAGCTGTGAGCCATACAGTCTTCTGCCACGAAAGGCAGCTGTGTCTGCGTGTGCAACCACAGCTGATTGTAACAAACGCCACCATTGCCTGTCCGTGCCCGTCCACAGGTTTTCAGTGAGGGTTAAATATGAGGGGGACCCAAAACAACCCTCAGAACTATCTTCTGGAGGGCGGGCCCCTTGCAGGACAGGCTTCCCCTGCTAGATGAGTGTCCTAGGAACCCATCTGTATCAGCGTACCAGCTGGCGTTGTTGTGAGAGGCTGCGTTTGGCTTCAGTGAATTTTTATTTGAAGACTCTTTCAAGGCGTTTTCCCATTGCATGATGGGTGGTTTACGTGCACACCTGCCCATACCGTGCTGAGTGTTCAGAAGTTTTGGACCAAAAACAGCATGAAACCCCGTGCCCAACCCTCTCTATTCACCTGATCTCGCCTCGGGTGACTTCTTTGTTTGTTTCCCTGGACGAAAAAAAATCCTCACGGGGAGATATTTTGCTGATGTGGAAGCGATGAAACAAAAAAAACAGCAAAAGCACTAAAAGCCATCAGAGTCAGTGACTTCAAATATGTTTTGAGCAGTGGATAAAAGTCTCGATAGGCGTATTGCATCAAATGGAGAGTCCTTTGAAGGTGACTGAAGTTTAAACGTGTAAGAATAAATACACAATTTTTTATAAATAAATTCCGGGTCTTTAGGGGGATCTCCCCTCGTAGAAGGATGTGCAGGAAAGAACTCGGAAGTGCAAAGTCTGGCACAGCGAGGATCGTGGGGTCCTTCTCACTGAGCGGAGCCAGGAAGAATGCTTGAGAGTGGATGTTGAGTTCAGTGTGGGATCGTTAGAACCAAGACGTCTGAGGCTCCTGGGGTGACCACGTGGGTCTTTCTTGGTAGGTCCTCTAGATGAAGATTTGGGAACCTTTGCCTCAGAGTTGGTGGCTCAGGCTGAGGAAGTAGATGCAGTTACCCAAGAAAAGCACATGTGTTGCCCCAGCCTTTGTGGCTCCATGGATTGAGTGCCTGCTGGCAAACCAAAGCATCGCTTGTTCAATTCCCAGTCCCAGCACATGCCTGGGTGGCAGGCCAGGTCCCCAATAGGGGGCGCTCGAGAGGCAACCACACATTGATGCTCTTCACCCTATCTTTCTCCGTCCCTTCCCCCATCTTTAAAAATAAATAAAATTAAAAACAAAACGAAACAAGTGAATATAATGAGCAGGACTCTTGGCTGAGGGCAGAGCTCCACAGAACAAGGGTGTTTTAAGGAAAACCGGAAGAGGAAATGACGACAGAGGAGGGTAGAAGAGAGGGCCAAGAAGTGGGAGGAGAAGGAGAAGAGAGATGTGTCCCGCGAGCCTGGGGAGGGAGTGACCAGCAGGGCACCACACCGCAGAGAGGCCAGCGCACCCAAGGACGGAAATGTATCCACGGCGTTCGGCAAGGACAGACACCAGGACAAGTCGGTTGGCGCAGTGGGGGTCAGAAGCTGGTGGGAGGGTGGGAGCTGGTGGGGAGCTCAGCTTCCAGCAGAGACGCGGCGGGGTGTCATGGTGGCGCGTGTTACTGCGCAGATGACCGCAGGGGTGGCGGGCTCGGCGGTGGCTCTACCGAAAGGGACCCTGGCTCTCTCTTCCCCTTGGGGCTCTTCAGCTGGGAAAGCCAGAGCGGTGGGTTTAGTCTGGTGAGGAGGACATCCTGTTGCCCACTTTAGGAAATAAAACCCCATCAGTAAACTGTTTGGAGAAATAAGTGAGTCAGTGTCTTTGGAAGACATAGTGTCTGGCACATAGGAAGGCCTTGAACAAAAACGTGACTTCCCAAAAGTCAATGATGGTTTAAATCAGCATGTACGGGTTTGGCTTGGGCTCGAACCTCAGCTATTGATAGCACGGTTTCTCTGGAAAAAATGCGTTTCCCGTTCCAAACAGCTGACTCATAAGTGTAGTTATGGAATGCAACTTAGGGGACTGTCGGTGAGACAGTGGTGCCTTTGCTTTCGTTCGCAACCTACAGACGGGAAAGGAAAATAGCACCAATAATCCTAAAACTTCTTTGGAACTTCATAATGAAGTGCAACTTCCCTCTCTGTTTGAGTTCTACTCTATGAGAAACCGGGTGAGGTACGTCTTCCAGTGCCTGCACCAGGACAGCTTTGCGCGCATGCACAGGCATCACGCAGCCCAGTGGGACAGCTTTGTGCGCATGCGCAAGCACCCCGCCACTGCCCACTGGAACAGCTTTGCGCGCATGCGCATACAACTCACAGCCCACTGGAACAGCTTTGTGCGCATGTGCTTGCACATGAAACCCACCGGGATAGCCTTGTACGTGTGAGCATGCGCAGGCACCCCCACCTTTACGTGGCCTGGCAAACCCGAAGCTCTTGCAAGCCCACAGCCCATAACTGGACACGCAGGAGACTTTTGCTTTCTAGCTGGAAAACCTGGGGAGACGGTAATCCATTTGTTTCTTAGCCTGATTCCTCTCCCAGGGTCAATCATAGTGGCCAGGGTAGAGGGGAAAAAAGAGTATAATTGTAAGTTCCAAGTAGAACCCCCCACCCCCGGGATCAAGAAGAATCGATATGAATGAAGTTTTAGGCAAACACAACAATTCACATCATTTGAGTAATAATGTTTTACCCGGTTATTTTTTTTTTTAAAGATTTTATTTATTTTTAGAGACAAGGAAAGGTAGAGGGAGAGAAACATCAATGTGTGGTTGCCTCTCATGAGCCCCCTCACTGGGGACCTGGCCTGCAACCCAGGCATGTGCCCTGACTGGGAATCGAACTGGTGACCCTTTGGTTTGCAGGCCCACACTCAATCCACTGAGCCACACCAGCCAGGACATACCCAGTTATTTTTAATGACTACGTAGCACTCTTCTTTATAAATGTAATCTATGTAACCATCCTATGGATGGAGTTTAGCCAATTCCTTTTTTTTTTGTTGTTTTTTGAATCATACAAATATAATTTTCAAATGCAGACATGGGTCATGAAGTGAATTACCAAATTCAGCTCCGGCACACGGCTTCCTTGTGGAACTAGTCCTCCGACTTCCGAGAGTCACACTTCTTTGGAAGGGGACCTTTGAACCTGCTTCACTGGCAGGAGATGAGTTTGCTGCGGAAGTACCATTTGGCTTGCGCTCAGAGCTGTTTTGACATCTTTATTTTTAGGTCCTTTACCATTTGCGACTGGCTCCTCATCTTTGAAGTGGGCACGGGGCCATCATGCCATATGGCTGTGACTGTGGGCCCGCTCGGCAGGAGTGTGTGGCTGTCACTTGGGTAGTAACACAGGCGAGGTTTCCACCGCAGCGGGAGGCTGAGCATCATTTCACTGGCTTAGAAGGACATGTGGCTGCTCTTCCAACTCATCCTTTTTTTTTTTTTTTTTTTTTTGTTAGCCCTTGACATTGAGACTGTAGCTTGTTCCGAAGGAGGCATTTCCGAGTCTTGATGGCACTTGCAGCAACTGGAATCTCAGATGCTGTAAAGATGATATGAGTGGCCCCCCAAGGTCAAGGCTGAGCCCTCACCAGGCTCCCTGTGCCCCCAGGGTGGGGCTCATGGCGTCTGTGCTCTCCAGCTAGGACGGCGCCTAGAATGTAGGCTCAGTAAACGTGCGCTCAGTGAGTGGATCCGGGATTCCAGTGGGCCGAGAGGCCTCAGCCAAGATGCACCCTGTCACCGCATCGGGCCTTGCTTCTTGTCACCTCAGTGGTCCTAGGAACCCTGAGAGGTCAGAGGTCCCCATGAGTCAAGGGGAGCCTTCAAGAACCCACTGTCTGGGGGCTGAGCTTGAGTCCATGGGCCAGGGAATGCGCTTGAGAGGCGGACCCTTAAAATCACCCACAGAAGCTTGTGTGTTTCTGTGAGGAGAGGACTGTGCCTCTTTTTAATAAAAGACTTACTTATTTTTAGAGGGAAGGGAGGGGACGGAGAAAGGGGGAGACCAACATCGATGTGAGAGAGAGACATTGATCAGTTGCCTCTTGTACACCCTGCCTGGGGACTGAACATGCAACCCAAGCATGCACCCTGACCGGGAACCGAACCGACCACCTTTCCCTTTGTGGGATGACGCGCCAACCCCCTGAGCCGCACCGGTCAGCGCGAGGACTGTGCCTTTCATCAGTTCTCTGCAGCCCATTAAGAACCGAGGTTGCAAGGCCAGCGCGTCTGCCTACCCCTCAGTTGGCACTTCTCCGAATCCGCCCCTGGGTAGGGAGGTAAAGCATGTGTCCTTGGAATGACCTCCGACTCAAATGGTGAATTCTAGATTTCACTTCACACGGGGCTCAATGTCAGCAAGGGAGGATTAGAAGAAGGTGGTACAATTGTGCCAGATCCGTAGGGTGAGAACCAGTTGATGGGCCTGCTGGTGTTTTCCCAAGAGTGTTTGTTGTAGGCATGTCTGTCCGTCTACTCCTGCGTCGAGGACAGGGTGGTGGGAAGCCATGTGTGTCAAGCTGGCTTTCCCACAGAACCTTCTCTGTACTGCAGCGTTTCCTCAGTTCTCACGGACCAATCCGAAGTGTCCTGAGAGCCAGGAAGTGTGGGCTTGGTGGAACCAGGTGAGCAGATGCATGCAGGAGCAGGGGGAGAAATGGGCAGAAAGGGAGAAGCAGAGAGAGGCGGGACTCTGTCTGCGCCCCTGGGGAATTCTAGTATTTAGAAGCCACAAAAGCAGGCTGAGCCAGCGAAGGAACCAGGCAAGTGCGGCCAGATCAGGGCCGTTCAGGAGGTTGAGAGCGGAAAATAAGACTACACACCTTGGCTGCTGTGTTTAGCCACACCTTCCCCAAAACAGGGCCTGAGGAGTCATGGCAACATTATTCGGAATAGCCAAGAGGTGGGGCAACCTCAGCGCCCCCTCACAGCTGAGTGGATAAAGAAAACATGGTCTGTCCACACAGAGGAATATTGTGCAGCTTTAAAAAAGAAGGACGTTCTGGCATCTGCTAGAACACAGACAAGCCCCAGGGAAATGCTGACTGAGGTAAGCCAGTCACAGAAGGACAGCTACTGGACGATTCCACCACACGTGAGGTCCCTGCAGCGGTCAAGCTCAGAGAAACAGAAGGGAGGATGTGGTGCCCATGCTGGGGGTCCGGTGGGCAACGGGCAGTTCAGTGGGTACAGAGTTTTAAGTTTTGCAAAATGAGAAAATCCTACAACAGTGCGTGAAGGTAACACTATTGAACTGTGTATGCTTGAAAATGGTTTGGATGGTACATTTTATGGGTTCTTTACCACTATTTTAAAAAACAACAGCAAAACTCGCCCTGGCCAGTGTGGCTCAGGATTGGAGCATCTGATTGGAGCATCTACCTGTAGACCGAAAGATCATGGGTTCGATTCCTGGTCACGGCACTTGTCTAGATTGCAGGTTCGGTCCCCGGTCGGGGTGTGTACAAAAGGCAACCGCTTGATGTTTCCCTTTCACATCACTGTTTCTTTCCCTCTCTCCCTCCCTTCCCCTCTCTGTAAAATCAGTAAGTGTGAACTCAGGTGACGATAAAAACAAAAAACAAAAAACTAGGCTTTCTCTATCACACTCTGTCCCCTCCCCCACCCCTGTGGTGCTGTGTTTGTTTTTTTTCCTTCCCCGTGGAGCACTCATGCCTCTCTCATGTGCTTAACTTACTTATCCAGTAAGTTACTTATCCAGCCCTCCCCCCCAGAACGTCCAGCCCAGAGGGGCGAGATGGTTGAGTTCACCGTTTGTCCAGACCAGCGCCGGGCCCCAGTCAGGCACTGGATAAATGTGTCCATTACATAACTGTGCCCCAGATCTCGGCACAGCTGCTCCCCAGAGACTCGGACGTGGACGGGCAGGCGCTCCCGGAGGTGACTGTGTGTGAAGCTGAGGGTTTGCGTCCGGGGAGGATTGCAGTTTGTGGAATAGGGACAGATGGCCTGGTGTGGAAGGTACGTGGTTAGTTTGTGAGCTGGACCTGATATTCACCATTTCTGAATGAACGTAGTAAAAGTCTTTGTCAAATGAGAATGGCCTGTTCACCCCGCATCCTCAAGCTCTATCATGCAGTTTTCCTGTAGGGTCACCGGTGTGCCTGTCACTCCGGGTGTCCTCCAGCCGCTGCCCCCCCCCCCCGCCCCCCGGACAAGGTGAAGGAGGCCTGGCTTTTGCAGAGGGAAAACCCTGCATTCTGATTGGTTCTTGCCTGAGGGTAACGGAGATCAGTAGTTTGCAGACAAGGTTCTGTGGGACCCCGGGGTTTCCTATCCCTTTTCAAGCAGAGCGCCTCCAGGTTAGTGGCGTCTCCGTTCCAAGTTGCAGCCTACGGGTTCACTTGGCAGAGACTTCTGTCACATGCCGCTCCAGGGTCCTGAGGCTGGTATCCTAACCTGGTGTGTCAGTCGGCTCCTCTACTGCTGTGTGGTTCAGAGCAGGTGGCCCGAGGCTCCTCCGTTTGCCCTTTTCAAAGGTCACGGAGAGCAGCTCTGAAACCCAGCGGCGAATGGAAACCAGCTTTTCTGTGAGGTTCAGTCCTTCAGGCTAAGCCATCACACAGAAGGAAATGTTTCCAGAGGCGTCTTGGAAAGAAAATCTCACTGCGGATGAAAAGGGGCTGACTTTAATTTAGAGAACCTGACTTCAGATTTTGGAGAAAAGCGAATCCTGGGCTGGCTGGTTCCTATAGCTCTTAGAAAACACGGGGGCTCGCTGTTTCTGGGCCAAGTTTCGGCAGTATGGAGATCAGCAGGGGCTGGCAGAGCCGAAAGTTTGCCCCGTGGTGGGTGGGTGTGTGCGTGCGTGAGCTGGTGCAGTTGTCACGGAGGGCGGCTGGTGCGTCAGTCAGCTCCGCGGCCGTGCTGAAAACCACAGATGGGAGGGCGGGGCTTACACCACACACGTTTCTCTCTCACAGTCCTGGGGGCTGGAAGTCCAAGGTCAGGGTGCCAGCCGTCAGCTGCTGGGGAGGGCTCTCTTCCTGGCTTGCTGATGGCTACATTCTTGCTTCGTGCCCATGTGGCGGGAGTGGGGAGAGGGGGAGAGTGTGGTCTCTTCCTCTTCCGACAAGGCCACTAATCCCATAATGGGGCCCCACCCTCTTGACCTCATCTATCCCCCGTCACCCTCTAATTAATCATCACATCGCGGGGTGGGGCATCAACAAATGAATTTTGTTGGGGCGGCGGGGAGGCACACAACACAGCCCAGAGCAGCAGGGGTGATAATTACCACGGGCGGGGGGCGGGAAATATGCTTAAAATGTACCAAAGACGTTATGCAATCCAGAAAAATAACACTTGAAAAAAAATCAGAGAATTGCAAGGCGCCTCTGTGATACATATTTCTACATTGTTTTCTTCTATATTATGCTGTCATTTACTCTTCAACTGTCTGTTCATATGACAACGATTGTCATTTTGTTTTCTCTTGATTCTCAAAGATACTTTAATTTCTTTCCTCTAGCGTGGCTGATTAAAATGATCTTGTCTTTTTATCACGGAAGTGTTATTTACATGCCTTAACATTCAGTCTTTACCGTGTACCAGGCAGGGATTTTCAGTGTATTCCAGTGTTGTGCGTTCCTCACCGCCCTCCAATCCCAGAACATTTCTACGACTCCGAAAAGAATCCCGTAACTATTCGCAGTCACCTCTGATGTCC
This sequence comes from Micronycteris hirsuta, assembly GCA_004026765.1. Classification (NCBI taxonomy): domain Eukaryota; kingdom Metazoa; phylum Chordata; class Mammalia; order Chiroptera; family Phyllostomidae; genus Micronycteris; species Micronycteris hirsuta. The sequence goes on along the minus strand of PVJI01010386.1, from coordinate 40,739 downwards.
CCGCCTTCCAGCTCTGGGCGACTAATAATCTACTTCCTGTTCCTGTGGTTTTCCCTGTTCTGGACGTTTCATATAAATGGAGTCATACAATTAGGTGCCTTCTGTGTCCCGCTTCTGTTCTGTAGCATGGTGTTATCAAGGTCCATCGATGTCATAGCATGAAACAAGGCGTCCTGCCTTTCAATGGCAAATGACATTCCATTCTGTGGACATTCCACACTTTGTTTAACCACTTGCCAGCTCACAGACGTTTGGGTTGTCCCCACTTTTTCCCTGCTGGGTTCAGTCGTGTACTTTTCAGTTTCAGAATTTCTGTTAGTTTCCTTTTATATTTTCTACCTTTAGTATATTATCTATGTGGTGAGACATTGTTCTACTACTTTCTTTTAGTTTTTTTTAAGATTTTATTTATCTTTAGAGAGAGGGGAAGGCAGGGAGAAAGAGAGGGAGAGAAACATCAGTGTTTGGTTGCCTCTTGTGCGCCCCCTACTGGGGACCTAGACTGCAGCCCAGGCATGTGCCCTGACTGGGAATCAAACCAGCGACCCTTTGGTTCACAGGGACATGCTCAATCCACTGAGCCACATCAGCCAGGGCCCTTTAGTTTTTTTGTTTTTTTTTTTCAGTCATGGGTTTCCTTTAGTGCTTTAACATTTAAAATAAGTTATTTAAAGTCTTTGTCTAGTAAGTCCAACGTCTGTGCTTCCTCAGACACAGGTTTTTTGGTTTTTTTTTTTTTAGTCTTTTTTTTTTCTGGGTTGGACCATACTTTCTTGTTTCTCTCCATGCCTCATACGTTTTCATTGAAGAGTGGACGTGTTTCATGTTGCCATGTCATAACTCTGCAAATCATCCCCCCCAACACACACTGGGGTTTGTTGTTGTAGCTACTTGCTATAGTCGTTCTTTGCTTTGTAATTTTTCCGAACAAATTCTGTGACGTCTGCATCTCTTACTTTGTGTGGCCACTGACACGTCCGTTCCTTCAGCTTATGGTTTGCTAATGATTAGAGAGAAGTTCCCTTAAATACCGGGCACCAAGACAGGCTCTCAGTCTCTGCCACGGAGCTCTGTGTGCAGGCTGGGGAACGCCTCCAGGAACCAGCCCGATGGCTGAGGACTCTGCCCTAGCCTTCGTTCCCTGCTCGTGCGGAGCCCCGAGGTCAGCCAGAAGTGAGAGCTCGGTGCCTTCTCAGGTTTTCCCTGCACAGGCGCACAGCTGTGAGCAAAAAGTGTCCCCTGGAATACTTTCGAAACTGTCAAAGCTCCTACAGCCTCTCCTCCCCCAGCCTTTCATTCGGAGCTTTCTGGTGAGTGGGCCGTTTGCCCAAACTGTTACACATCGCCGCAGGAAGCAGAGAATAAAGGGCCCACCTGGAAGTGTTTGGACGAGTGTCCCTGGGGAGTGGCTTTAGCGCCAGGAGACGGAGGAACTAAAAACAGCCTTTTGTTCTGATCTTCCAGGGAGCCTCCCCAGACCTGGCAGAAGAAACCATGACATTTTCTTGTCACAGTTCCCCTCTGTGCTTTTTTCCGGGTCTTGTGATTGTGGCCTGTTCTGCATGAAGCCACCGCCGGGGAGTGAGGGGCGGCCCAAAGCTCCCTGTCCTCACGGCTATTGTCACCGTTCTCGCACAAACGGTCCCCTGGGTCGCTGCGAGCCTTTGGCAATTCGTAGTGTTCCTAAAACGTCGGCTCTGACCCTGTTTGCAGCTTTCCCCTGCTTTTCATGGAGGGGCCGTGCTTTGCAGCTCTGCAGTTCATGTGTTTGTTGATGTCACTTCCTCACGGCTTTGACCTCCAATAATCCAGAAAAGTGTGTTTTTTACCATATTTAAGAGTACGGTAGCCCGGCTGGTGTAGCTCAGTGGAATGAGCGCGGGCTGGGAACCAGAGGGTACCGGTTCGATTCCCCGTCAGGGCACATGCCTGGGTTGCAGGCCAGGTCCCCAGTGAGGGCCATGTGAGAGGCAACCGTACATTGTTCTTTCTCCCTCCCTTCTCCTCTCTCTAAAAAAAAAAAAAAAAAAAAAAAGAGTACGGCAAAGTTTTCAAAAAACTTCCGCGAATGATGCTTGACTGTTTTCATCTTCCTAAAGCGTCATTTACCCCTATTTTGCCACGTGTAATGCCCACTTTGTGCCCAGATTGTTGAGGGGAAAACGAGGATGTGTTTCTATATGGGTAACACCCGAAATGCCTTGCATCTGTTCTTGTGTTTGGTGATCACTCCTCACATAAAATTCCTCGTACCATAATATGTTCAAAAACAAATGCTTACGTTTCTGTATAATACAAAAAACAAGCATCTAAATAGAAACACATAAAAACACTGAATTAAAATAGTCAAACAAAGGATTTCTTTTTCCGGAAAGTTTGGGCCCAGAACGTGGGTGCGTATGGTACACGGCAAAATACAGGTATATCACGTGGCTTTTTTTGTATTTCTAAAACCCCCAAGTGAGCACACTGCCTTCCACCAGGGTCGGTGACTGAGGAAGGGGGCGGGCAGAGGGCCGTCCATGCGGCCTCTGCCCAGACTGCGCACTGGAAACTGCTCTCAGGTTTTCCAAAGCTGGAATGTTCTGTTATTTCCAGTGGTTACTTTTTTTTCCGAGGTGAAATTCCCATAGGCTAAAATTAACCGTTTTAGAGTGAACAGGTCACGGGCATTGAGTACCTTCACATCTGTGGGCAAACCATCACTTTGGTTTTAATTCCAAAGCCTGGTCATCACCGTGCAAGGGAAGACCCGTGCAACACCAGTTCTTCCCATTTCCCCGCCCCCAGCCCCGGAAACCACCAATCGGCTGTCTGTCTCTGCGCTCCTGCTCTGGATGTTTCAGATGGTTGGCATCATACATTAATTTCCCCTTCATTTTTTGAAGGATAGTTTTATAGGATACACACTCTTTAGCTCACAGGGTTTTTTTGTCCCCCCCCCACCCCGCTTCTAGCACTTAAAAAAATCTCATCCAATTGCCTTCTGGCCTTCATGGTTTTTGATAAGAAATCAACCGGTAATTTTTTTTTTTGCAGATCACCGATCTGTGATGAGTCACTTCTTTCTTGCTGCTTTCAAGAGCGTCTTCGGCCTGTAGACTGGGAGCATCTCCCTTTGGAGGGAGTCTGCTAGCAATGCGGGGGCTGGGGCCCTACGCAGACACGTGGAGTCAGGGTCTGCGTTTGAACAGGGCCCCCGGGGAGGCTGAGGCAGGACCGGGTTTGAAAATTGCCACATGGGAACTGCTGAGTTCTCAAGAGTTCTCAGCAGCCTCCCACCTCCCTGCAGGCTCCTGTCCAGAATGGCATTAGGTTGTGAGGACACTTTCTTTAAAAAAAAAAATATTTTATTTCGTTATTTTTAGAGAGGGAAACGGAGGGAGAGAAACATCCATGTGTGGTTGCCTTTAGCACGCCCCCCACTGGGGACCTGGGCTGCAACCCAGACAAGTGCCCTGACTGGGACTCAAACCGGCAACCCTTTGATTTGCAGGCCCGCTCTCAATCCACTGAGCCACACCAGCCAGGGCAGGTTGTGGGGACTCTTTGGCCCTCTGACCTTGCTGGAGGTGGGAAGCAGGGATCCGACACGGCATCCCTGGGTGCCGAGGACCCCCAAGGCAGCACCCCTTCTCCACCTGCTGGCTGCTGTCCTGCTGCCGTACTCCACACTCACTGCTACGCAGGAGCTGCATGTAGACTGGTTTCCCGTGCCTGGGTGAGTCAGCTCCCCTTCGCTCCTCATTAGGACCCCTGAGTGTTTGCCACGTCCTCATCAGGCCTTCGCGGCACCTTGTCTGCTTGCCATGGTGGGCCAGGCCCCTCGGCTCCCTTCCAAGTTGCCCGGCTGACCCACTGCAGCTGTGGGATTCTCTGCATCCCACTCACACCCCACCCCTGGAAGTTGGGGTGGCCTGGGCAGTATTAGCCCTGACACGTCCCGTCCAGGTTGGTGTAGCCCATTGAGCTACATGGCCGCCCTGCCCTGCTGGAGGCTGCCCACTCGTAGAGGGACGGAACGCTGAGCGTCAGATGTCCAGATGTGCCAAAGGCAACTGTTAAAAAACAAAATTCAGCGGAGTCAGTGTTAAAGATCTTAGTGTTAAGGATCTTATTTGGGGGCTCGTGAGTCAGACAGGATCCCATCTAGCAGGTAGGAGGAGCTCCGAGGAACTGCACCATGAGGGACCCCCATCGGCAGGGGAGGGCGGGCATGAGGATGTTACGCTGGACACCAGAGCAGGTTGGTGAATGTCAAGGTCACTTGCCTTAGGGGTTGGCGGAGGTCTGTCAGGCAGGTGACTCCTGATGGGTTGGTTGAAGATTCTGTTTATGACAGAGAAGACAATGTAATTCGGTCTCCGTTTGGTGACGCGGGGCTTAGCATAAGTGACTCCATTTTGGTCCTGCTATCTTCTCTCACAGAGCCTGGGTATTTCTTCGTGTGTGTGTTTATGTTTCCACTTTTTGTTTGTTTATTATTGTAGGGAACATTCTCGTATGTACATTTTCGATGCTTCTTTGGTTAGGTCCCCGGATGAACCCGTGAAAGTGAAACCGTAGATTGAGATGGACCGTGTGCGTGAAGCACCCGCCCGAACTCGGGGACTTGGTATGAATAAGAGTGTACAAATCTCATTGATAATTTTTTTTTAATTTTATTTATTTCAGAAAGAGGGGAAGGGAGGGAGACAGAGAGGGAGAGAAACAGCAATGTGTGGTTGCCTCTCACATGGCCCTCACTGGGGACCTGGCCCGCAACCCAGGCATGTGCCCTGACTGGGAATCGAACCGGGACCCTCTGGTTCCCAGCCCACACTCAATCCACTGAGCTACACCAGCCAGGGCTCATTGATAATTTTTTATATCATCTACACACTGAAATAATATTTTTGAACTGTTGTGTTGGGGAAAATGTACTATTTTTTTAAGTGGCACCCAGGACACTGTGCATTCCACGTGACGGTGGACTGTGGTTTCGTGGGGCAGCACAGAGGAAGCAGATGGCTTTGCCGAAGGAGAGGAAATGTCCAGTTCAGTAGAAACAGGTGTTTCTAAGAAGTTTCACTTTTTGGCTGCATGAGGTTCACACCGTCCATTCTTCCCAGAGTGCACCTTAAGAATGTCCATAATGCCCTGGGCCACGTGGCTCAGTTGGTTGGAGCGTTGTCCCCGTAGGGCAAAAGGTTGTGGGTTCGGTTCCCGGTCGGGACACCTACCTAGGTTGTGGGCTCGATCCCTAGTGAGGGCAGCTAGTCGATGTTTCTCTCTTCCTCTTTCTAAAAGCAACGAACAAAATGTCCTCAGGTGAGGATAAAAAAGAAAAAAAGGAAGTCCGTACCTGCCTGAAGTGTGCCCACCCCCTCCCCGAGAGGGCGCAGCCTTGGGTCTCCCCAGCTCTGGGTGGGGCTGGACCCTGAGCAGCCTCCATCCTGTCTGCAGTGAGCTCTGTCCGCACCGCTGTCCCTGCCACGTCTGAGACGGGCAGGCTGCCCCTCCCAGATGTCTTTCACAGCCACATCCCGTGGCCCTCAGGTTGGCGATGGTGGGTGTGAGGTCACCGAGGCCATTTATGTGCCAGGCTTGGGGGCAGGTTTCTGGTCCTAAAAATCCCTGAGACGTTTCATAGACTTCCGTGAGTGTGCATTCGCTGCGCTCCCAGGGCTGCTAACCACAGCCAGAATCCTGGCTTCCTGGTCTCCTAGCAACAGATTCTCTCCTAGCCCTTAATATTATTATTATTTTTTTTAAGTTTTGTTGAAGTCTAACATACATGCAGAGAATGGCACCAGTTGCTGGGTGCTCAGCAGAGGGTGTTCCTCACGAAATGAACATCTCTGCAGAAGTAGCGCCAGGCCCCCCCATAGTCCCCGGGAGCCCCCCTTCCTGTTACCAGCCACCCCAAGGTTAGCCCTTATTCTGATTTTTAGCATCCTAGGGAAATCTTGCTTGTTCCTGAAATTCCTATAAACGGAAACATGGAGAATGTATTAATAAGCGTCTGGCTTTTTACGCCCAGCAGTGTGTGCGTGTGTGAAATGCCGTCCGTAGTGTGGAGTGGAGCTGTGGCTCACCCCTGTCCCTCGCTGTGGGGGGACTGTGTCGTATTTATTTGTCAGGCTGCGGGGGGTGGGCACCCGGGTGGTTTCCGGTTCTGGTGGGTGCGGCCAGCGGTGTGCTCATGGGTGGACTTTGGGGGGCACGCGCCCCCTTTTGGAAGCGGTGTGCATGGCAGCAGATCTGCTGGGCACAGGGTGTGCAGAGGTTCACCTGTCGTACTTAACAGTCATTTTCCCCAGCGTCACCTTGCTGTCCCCTCCCTCCAGCAGTGTGTGAGGGTCCCGGTTGCCCGTCCTCAGCCCTTGCTGGTCCTTGCGTGGCTTGTGCCCCAGGGGAGAAAGACACGCACCTGCCCCTTGCCCCAGGGGGCGTTTCCACCCCATTCCTGCTGTCGGTGCCTCCACTCGGGCCAAGACTGAGGGGCAGCGTTTGCTCCGGAGGGGCTTCGGGCATCGCGTTCCTTCTTGTGGCCCAAACTCTGATCTCATTCACTACCTCTTTGTGCTCACTTTACTTATTTTTTTACTCCTCATCTGAGGGTTATGTTTATTGATTTTAGAGATAGAGGAGGAGAGAGAGAGAGAAACGTCGATCAGTTTCCTCCTGTACGTGCCCTGACCAGGAATTGAACCCACAGCCCAGGTACGTGCCCTCGTGGGAATTGAACCCGCAACCGTTTGGAATACGGGACAACCGTCCAACCAACTGAGCCACCCGGCCAGGGCTGTGCTGACTTTAGATCAGCGTGAGCCAGTCTGGTCCCAGGAGCATTCGACTGCTGGACCCTGAAGCGCATTGGATTTCTCTCTCAGTGAAGTCTTCTTGTCTTCCTTCCTCTGCTCAGATGGTCCGGGTCCTGCCTGAAATGCTTTGGGGTGGGTCACTGAAAGTAGCCCCCTGAGTCCAACCAGCAGAATTTCTCCTACCAAGTGCCCTAACACTGCAGCCTCCCTACACCCACGGGAGAGCCCCAGAATAAGGCAGGGACAGGCAACAGGGGCTGTGCTTCCAGCAGAAGACCGATCCTCTGTGCCCCGCACCCCCCCCCCCCGGGCCCCCGACAGAACCCAGACACTGCCCACCGTCCGCTGGAGCTCTGCAGCTGGGATACTTGGGTCCCTCCACTCTGTCTGTCCTGTCACTCAGCTAGCGCAGACGTCCAGAGGGAGTCTCAGTGGTCCAGCCTGGCCCACAGGCCTGGACTCGGCTGCTGTGGGGAGGAGGGGCATCCACGCACCAGCTTAAGGCAGGGGCGACCCCCAGGACGTATACAGACTACAGCCAGCCCGGAAGATGGAAGTGCAGAAAGGTCAACATTGTTGCAAATGGCAAATCTGGGGAAATTAAAAAAAAAAAAATCAGGTATGCAAGATGACAGAAGGAAGAGGAATGTATGGCATAGAGAAGACTCGCCTGCAGTTCATGGCTTAAACTCCCCAGTAGATTCAGTCAGACAATAAAATGTAGCCATAAGCTTTTTTTTTTTTTTCTTTTTGGACTATGAGAATGGATTTATTAAAGCTGGGCACAGTGAAGCAAGGAGGGGCGCAGCATAGAAGAAGCAACAGGCAAGCACAGGTGGGGCTGCCTTCGCTCACTGGGAAGTCAGAGAAGAGGGGACCTTGGGGACAGGTTCAGGGCCTCAGCCGGGGACAAGCTGCCAGCTGCCCCCTGCCTTAGAGCGTGGAGAGGCGCGCGTGTGAGGGATGAAGCGGGGGGAGGAGGGGAAGGGAATGGGGGCTGCTCCCCAGAGAGAAAGGCTGGCCGAGCCCTTTGTCCTGAGGCTTTTCTCTCTCCTGCAGGCAGGAGTCTTAGGGGAGGTTTTAGTGGGATATGCATCAGTTCTCCAGGTGTGTCCCTTTCAGGGTCCTGGTCTCCACGGATGGGTCAGTGACAGGGCAGGGGGTCGTCCGACACGGCAGCTGGTCCCGGGCCTGACCTCCCTGGAGAGGGCATCCAGGCCTCTGTTGCATTTCAGCCCCGGGCTCAGAGAAGCAGCAGACACAGGTGGGTGATGGCCGGAGCCATGGGCTTTGAACAGCAACGTGGCCGAAGCAAGGGATCAAGAAAGGTCCCGCCTAATGGGCATGGACATGCAAGACAGGTGCTGGGGTGGGGGGTTGGCGGGTGAAGACCGCCATTGTGTTAAGGCAGCAGGTCTCAGACAGGGCAGGAAAGGTTACTTCATGGTAGCCAGAGGTGAAATCTGCAGCGGAAATAAAGTCGCCCCAATCCTTCACCGAAAATACAGCCTCGGATACATAAGAGAAAAACGGCTGAAAGCACCGTGAGGAATGGACAAAGGCACAGTGGTGGGGTGCACGGGGCCCCTTTCTGTCTGGCAGATCAGATGCAGCGAATACAGATAAATGATTTACAATGGCAAAGGACAATTTAACAGCAATACACCCATGTTCTATTCCGCCAGCAGACAAGTACCCATTTGTTTCAAGTATTGATGAACCATTTAAAAACTGACTACGTTCTAGGTCGCAAGGATAACATGCTTATTTCAAAATACAGACATTGTGTATCTGTGACTATCCTGCCATAAAGCTAGAATTTAATAAAGGGATGAACAGCTGACTGTCTTTTTGAAGAGGCAAGTACACATAAAAATGAACAAATAAAAGCAGCCATTAGGCCCTCTTACCTTTGGATCAAAGGGGAAATCAAAACCGAGATTTCAGACTCAAAAAAATAGTACAATGCCGTTTATATAAAGTACACAAAACACTATTGTTTTAGGAAGCTTTCCTTTGCAGTGAAAGTGTAAAATACATGGAAATAATAAACACCAAATATGGAATGAAATTTAAAAAACAAATACCAATAATACTAGCTGTCAAACTTATACGTAGCAGTTGGCAAAAGTAGGTTTACAGCTGTGAGTACGCCAAACAGTGTTTTTTTCTTGTGTTATTGTTCATTATTATTTTCCATACAAACAGGTGTAGACCTACTTTCGCCCCACCTGTGTGTGTCCTCAGAGGAAATCTATGGTCTCAGTGCTATTATCGTAAAACAAGAAAAATTGCCAAAAATGAATCAAATATGCCACTTGAATAAACTAGACCCCCCAAAAAAGCGATAATCCACATCTAAGTAAAAATAGGAGGAAGGAGCAAAGCTAAAACTGGAGATGAAAAATTAAGGATGTCCCTGGCCCATGTGGCTCATTGGGTTGGAGCCTTGTCCTGAAAACCAAAGGGTCGCAGGTTGGATTCCCGGTCCGGGCTTGTGCCTGGGTTGTGGGTGCGGGGGGCAGCCGAGCACTGTGTCTGTCTTGTATCGATGTTTCTCTCCCTCTCTCTCTCCCTCCCTCCCTTCCCCTCTCTCTAAAATCAATAGGCATGTCCTCGGGTGAGGATAAAAGGGAAGGGAAAAAAGGGAACAAAATTAGGAAACAGAAAAATAACAAATTGATGAATAAACCTAACATCTTGTTCTTAGAAAGGACCAGTAAAATAAAGAATCATGTTATAAGAAAAATCTTACCAAAAGGCAGAGAAACAAGTAAAATATATTGAAAGGAGTATGTAATTCAGAGAAAAGCCTTTAGATGTAAGAAGTGTTTGTACAACATTAATACCTTTGAAATCTCATGAAATTGATGTTTTTTGGTGAAAAGGTACCATCATACTTTCTTAAGAATAAGCAAAACACGAAATGGACTTGTATCCAAAGGAGAATCAGAAAAAAAAACAGCTTTCAAGGAAATTTTTATAAAGGAAACCATTAAAAGAAATTGAAGGAACATGGTCCCAGCTATAGCTATTAACTGTGTCCCCGGTACTTCAACAAATTTAAATACAAACAGCTCAAAACAAAAAATTTGCCTATGATAGGAAATGTATTAAAGTCTTTAAAATGTTAAAATTTGACAATATGAAAAAAATGAATATGGGCTTAGAAAATCAGTAAAAATACAATGAATGAACAGTTCAAAAAAGAACAGCCCTGGCCGGTGTGACTCAGTGGGTTGGGCATCATCCTGCAAAGTGAGAGGTTGCCGGTTCGATTCCCGGTCAGGACACATGCCTGGGTTTCGGGTCTGGTCCCAGTTAGGGGGGGGTGTGTGTAAGGCAACCGATTCATGTTTCTATCTCACACTGATGTTTCTCTCCCTTGCTTTCTCCCTCCCCCCTCTCTCTGTCAAAAACAAACCAGATAGAAATGGCTAATAAACATGAGATGTGGTTTGCGTCCAGATTAAACATCCCTGGTAATTGAGTCGGTGAAGTCAATGGCAGGGTGACACTCTGCTTTCCTGACACCCTGCGCTTTGAATACTTAAGCTTTCGTCACCCCTGACAGCCCTCAGCATGTGATTTGCGGCATGTTGCGTTCGTTAATTTTCCAAGCCTCCTCTTGGAAATAGGCCCAGTAATTCCTGATTCTTTGGATTGTGGTGAAGGTTAACAGGTAATTTATGCAAAACTCTTTAGTACTATGCTTGAACCACGGTGAACAGTCCATCCATAGTGGCTGCTACTATTATAGTTGTTATTGATACATATTTTTTCCTCTGAAACCAAAAAGGTTAAAAAAAATGGTAAAATCCATTGCTGGTGAAGTTATGGAGAAACAGCAGCTCAGAACACCTCCTGAGAATAAGGAAGGGTCAGCCGTGGGTTGTAACAAATGTGAACACAAACTTTTTTTTTTTTTTTTTTGAGGGAATGGGCTGATGGGAACTCACCTTTTCAGTGGTTTCTGAATCTAGATACCGATGTGGCCAGGGAACAGACACCCACATTTGGTCAGGGACCCTCCTGAGAAGTGAAATGGGCTGCCCCTTAACCTGGGTCGGCCTGCCTTCCGCGGGACGCAGTTTTCCTGGGGAGGCCGAACGTGCGCGTGGGGGAACTAGGGTGAGTGAGCGTCTGCAGCAATGACCCGTCTCTCAGGACTCCTGCATGGCTCTGGTCCAGCCTGTCACCAGTTTTCAGCTGGTGGCTTCTGGGCATCTTCTGGACATGCCACTGGGCTTAAGGAGGCCGGGGGACCTCAAGTGGACTGTTTACTCTGAGCTCTGGACAGCCCCCCACAGCAGAGCCCACTGCCGTGGGTGAGGGGTGGTCTCCTAAAGCCCCCCACCTCCCCCCGCCCCCGTGGTCTTGGTATTGGTATCTTGGTATGGCTCTTCATGGCATTTCACGAATTCCGGTGCCAAAATGCAGAACACTTGTAACACTGACGAATACATCTGCTCGCTTTAAAAGTTAGCGTTCCAGCCTGCTGAGATGATCTCATCTCAGTTTGGTGCCTGGTTCTGGAGGGCCTGGGCCCGGTTTCATAGCCCCTCCTGGCCTTAAACTAGGGGCAGGCTGCCGTGCCCGGGGCCCCCAGCCCCGTCTTTCCAAGGCCCCGCGCCGTGTGTTCACGTGTTGCCGAAATAAAGGCCCTCGTCTGCTTAGCATTCCTCCTGGACGCCAATCCGCGGTAACCTTATTAAAGAGAAAGCCAGACGAGTTGGCCTGGCACTTCCTTCCAGAGCCTTCTGCTCAGATAATCCCGTGGGACCTGGCCCGTGATTGACATCAGGCTTATTGACACGCGCGGCTCCCTCCTTTGGCATTTCCTTTCATCCCCTCGGCTCCCCGTTCTGTTTTCAAATTAATATTAAAAAATCCATCCAGTGTACAACAGGGTTGGAGTCACAGAGCGCAGAGGGGCTGATAATGAAAACAGCGGTCCCAGCTCTGTCCCCGGGCACGGGCGCCCAGACCCCAGGGATGCCCAGGTCCGAGGCAGCTAGGCTTGTTTGCTTGATTCCTTTTTTTTTTTTTTTTTGAAAAAGAAATGATCTTATTATTTTTTATTGTGGTAAAATATCCATGACCAAATTTACCATTTTAACCTTTTTTTTTCCAAGAAAAAAGAGAAGTTCTATTTTGAACATGTTGATAAAGCAGTTTATTTTTTTATTTTTTTTAAGATTTTGTTTATTTTCAGAGAGAGGAGAAGGGAGGGAGAAAGAGCAATGTATGGTTGCCTCTCACGTGGCCCTCACTGGGGACCTGGCCCGCAACCCAGGCATGTGCCCCGACTGGGAATCGAACCGGGACCCTCTGGTTCCCAGCCCGCGCTCAATCCACTGAGCTACACCAGCCGGGCGATAAAGCAGTTTATTTTCATTTAAGATCCTATTTACACCCTGTTCCCCACCCCCCTGACAATGTGCTTAACTGATTTAATGAGTCTTTTTATTTATTTATTTTTTTAAGATTGATTTATTTATCTTTAGAGCGAGGGAGAGAAACCTCATGTAACACCCGTCCTTTTGTGACCGGCTTATTTCCCTCGGGGTAACGGCCTCATCTGCATCTGTGTCGAAGCACCCGTCAGAATCCCCTTCCCTCTGAGGGTGGAGTGGTGTTTCCTTGGATGGACGGGCCATGTTGTGTTCATCTGTTCGTCGGTCGATGGACGCCTGGGCGGTTTCCTCCTTTCCACTGCCATGAGTGATGCCGCCGTGCCTGCGGGCGTGCAGATACCTATGTCCAGATTCCACTTTCCGTGTGTCCAGGGGCACCCCCGGAAGTGGGCTCGCTGGGTCTCACGCGCTTGTTATTTCTCCTTTTTCATAGCTGGCCCCGTCTCATTCTTGGACTCATCTTCCGCGGGGTGTCAGGGGGAAAAAAATCAGAAACTTGCCAGTTGGTGGTATCTTGGTATTTTGGCCGCTTCTGTATATTACTTATCTATCTATCTATCAGTTTTATTGAGCTATGATTTACAGACTACACTATTTACTCATTATCAATGTAAAACTTGATGGGTTTTTAGTAAATGATGTGGTTTGCATGGCCAGCTCCACCACCCAGCTTTCGAATGCTCCCAGCCCCTAAAAATGACTAAAATGATAAACGTTATGGTATATGTATTGCACCACAATTAAAAAAAAAAACACCTGCCCGGCTGGTGTAGCTCAGTGGATTGAGCGCGGGCTGGGAACCAGAGGGTCCCAGTTCGATTCCCAGTCGGGGCACATGCCTGGGTTGCGGGCCAGGTCCCCAGTGAGGACCATGTGAGAGGCAACCGTACATTGCTCTTTCTCCCTCCCTTCTCCTCTCTCTGAAAATAAATAAAATCTTTAAAAAAAAAAAAACACCAAATGAATAATTAACCCCCCTTTAGGGTAAAATATTGAGACATTTGGACCTTTCAAAAAAAATGTTTGAGAACCAACTCCTCTTGTGAGGTATTGGTATCCGTATCAGCCTGGGGTTGGGGCAGCGTCTCAACTGTTGTGTTGGGGTGACACGCCTCAGTGGCAGTAGGGTTACGTGAGCTCGGCGTTTACAAAGCGAAGAGGAAGGTGAGTCAGCGATGTGCCCCGTGACAACACACTCATCGCAAAGATCACACAGCACAAGGCAGTGCATTTACACTATACAGGGTGGCATGTCCAGCGTCCGTGAAAGTAGGGAGAAATAATAGGTTCCTGGCAACCAGCCGGGGGTCGTCAGGGCAGTTACTGCCTTGAGAGACTCTGTGTGCACGGACATGCTCCACAGGGAGGCACGTACGCAAGTCTCCCGTTGAACAAGAATGAGAAGAAAGTGACCGGGCAAGAGCTAGACAGCGGGCAAGCTTTTTTTTTTCTTCCTGTCAATTTAGAACTTAGCAGAAAGCAGCTTCTCGGTTTCATTTGCGACATTGACTGGAAAGCACGGGACACTGGCATGGAGGTTATTTTCCTTCTCAGTGGTCAGCCCGGCGTGGTCAGTTCCCCGGTTAGCGTTGTCAACTCGGGACAGTCCCGGCCATCTGGGTGCAGTTGCTGAATTTCTCGAACTGTGTTGAGGCCTTGACCCTAGCTGGTCACGATCCCTGAAGAGCTGGGAGGGCCCCACAGACTGCTTCATACCTTGGGAATTGAATGTTCAGCATGAACAAGTTATCTTGACGTGTTTCCGCTGGAAACGAGGAAGCAGGTCACTTGGAAACTTTGAATGACGTACGGTCATATTAGTGTGCGTCCAGGTCGTGGCACTTGTACTGACCAAGGGGACCGAGTTCTCTAGTCGAGTAACGAATCATGAATTAGGCTGATGGGAGAGTCGCCCAGGAAGGGGTGACTGAAAGCAAAGGCTCCGTGGGACCCCCAGCTTCCCTCCCCGCCCTGGTCTCGCCAACTGGCCAAGTGCCAGCCTCTTGGGGGTTAACGTTGACAGCTCCTCGGGCATTGCAACAATTTGCACAAAACCTTTTTTTAATTTAATTTAACTTTTTAAATATATTTTATTGATTATGCTATTACAGTTGTCCCATTTCCTCCCCCCTCTTTATTCCCCTCTGCCCCGCACCCCCCCCACACACACTTCCCCTCCTTTAGTTCTTGTCCATGGGTCATATGCATAAGTTCTTTGGCTTCTGTATTTCCTATACTATTCTTAACCTCCCCCTGTCTGTTTTCTACCTACCATTTACGCTACTTATTTTCTGCCACTTTCCCCCTCTCTCCCCCTCCCACTCCCCTGTTGATCTCCCTCCATATCTTGTATAAATCCCTTTGACATTTCATATAATAAAGGCTGGGTGATGATGAACTCCTTGAACTACACCTTATATGAGAAGCACTTTATCTGCCCTTCCATTCTAAATGAGAGTTTTGCTGGATAGAGTATTCTTGGACGTAGGTTCTTGCCTTTCATGAGTTGGAATACTTCTCTCCAGCCCCTTCTTGCCTGCAAGGTCTCTTTTGAGAAATCAGCTGACAGTCTTATGGGAATTCCTTTGTAGGTAACTGTCTCCTTCTCTCTTGCTGCTCCTAAGATTCTCTCCTTATCTTTAATCTTGGGTAATGTCATTATGTTGTGTCTTGGTGTGTTCCTCTTTGGGTCCAACTTCTTTGGGACTCTCTGAGCTTCCTGGACTTCCTGGAAGTCTATTTCCTTTGCCGGATTGGAGAAGTTCTCCTTCATTATTTGTTCAAATAAGTTTTCAATCCCTTGGTCTTCCTCTTCTCCTTCTGGCACCCCTGTGATTCAGATGTTGGGACGTTTAAAGATGTCCTGGAGGTTCCTAAGCCTCTCCTCATTTTTTTGAATTCTTGTTTCTTCATTCTTTTCTGGTTGGATGTTTTTTTCTTTCTGCTGGTCCACTCCGTTGATTTGAGTCCCAGTTTCCTTCTCATCCCTTCTCATTTGTTCAAGTAATTGCGACAATTTTTCTTTGAATCCTGTGAGCATCGTGATTACCAGTGCTTTGAACTGCGCATCTGATAGGTTGGCTATCTCTTCATCACTTAGTTGTATTTTTTCTGGAGCTTTAATGTGTTCTTTCATTTGGGCCATTTTTTTTTTCCCTCGGTGCACCTGTTACTTTAAGGGGCGGAGCCTTAGATGTTCACCAGGGCGGGGTAACCCGCGTCGTTGTGTTGTGACGCTGTCTGTGGGGGCGGGGCCTGCTACACTCTCCGCACTTCCCCAGCTTCCCACAAGCAAGTTGGGCCCCCTGCGCTGGCTCCGGGGTGAGTGGACGGGCCTGCACAGTTCCAAGTCCCTGTGGGTCTCCCCAATGAACTCCCCTGTGAGGCCGGGACTCCCTCCCGCCGCCGCCTCAACCGCCACAGGAGTTTGAGGCTTTATTTCCCTGCGTTGGTGGGCTGCGGGGTCTGTTCCGCTCCCCAGCTTTTCCTCCCAGTTTATCTGCATGAGAATGAGGGACCGCCCAGTCCCCCAGTATCAGCCCCGGTTTCCCCGAGTGCGCCTGCCGCGTTTTGGCCAGGCGCGCCCGCCATGGTGCCGGTGCCGCTCCACAAACCGCGTCTTGCCGCGCTCTCCACCCGGCTCCGCCCCGCTGACCGGTCTGGATGAACGTGTCTTCTCTAACTCCTTGGTTGTCGGACTTCCACTCAGTTCAGTTTTCTGTCAGATCTGGCTGTTTTTGTTTTTTAAATTGTTGTTTTTCCTCTTTTGGTTGTGTGAGGAGGCACAGTGCGTCTACCTACGCCTCCATCTTGGCCGGAAGTCCTCACGAAACCTTCTAGTTTGATCAAAACCCTGTACCTATGAGCACGCGAGGAAAGGGGCTGTCCCACAGAAGCAGTGAAAGCGCCTTCCCTTAGCCTGGTGGGGCTGGCCCAGCTCCCCGCGGCCCCGACAGCAGAGGTCCGCCTCAGTGAAGGTGACGGAAGAAAATCCATGTCCTTCCCGCAAGGAGTGTCGCACCAACTATCTGATAGGTTTCTTGGGCCGTAGTTCCTGTCCCTCCCATCCCATCCCATCTTCTGAATTTGTTTCGAGACTATACCCTCTAACTACAGCCCTCCAGAAGGACCGGGGCTGGTCCTCTGGCTGGGGAAGGGTGCAGGGGTAGGTGGGGGAGGGCTGAGCCCGCAGCTGCGCGTGGGGGAGATGGTCGTTTCTTGGGAGCCCTGTTGCTTGGGTGCATCAGAGAAAGCGGCAGTTGGTCCTGCAGCTCAGCACCCGTGGCAGGAAGTGTGGCAGGAAGCCCCAGACCACTTGGCAATCCCTCGCCCATCCACGTGCAGCCCCCAGGTCTGGGTCCGCCCCCTTCACCTGAGAAAGACCAAAGTGAGAAGAAGTCCAGTGGGGTCCATGGCCAGCAATAACCTTCCTAGAACCAAGGGAGTGTTTCCTGCGGATCTGAGGCATGCCCTCCTCTGAAAGTGAGCAAGAGCGTGACCTATGAAAATGTGGTGTCACGTTGCCACACTGTGCGTCACCCTCAGTGGAGAACCTGTCCTTTTATATGGAAACGCGTTTCCAGCCAGGACCGTTTAAATGCTGTGAGACCGGCAGACGTTGGGCAGACCGGGGATCCCGGGGGGCTTGCCCGTGACTTTGGCTTACCTCGAGTGCATCCCTCAGGGATATCTACGAGGTGGGGCAGGGGGCTTGGGGGGTCTCCACGTGCTCTCTCCCTGCGTCACGCTTGCCTCTGCTCTCTCAGTGGAAGCAAGTCACACAGGAGCCCAGCGTCAGGGCGGGCGTGAGATCCCAGCTTTTCATGGGAGAAACGGCTTGAGTAATTAGACCATTCTTTACACTCTACCATAGTCGCTATGCTGAGTACTTTGCATATGTTATGTATTACTTAATCTCGTGCTGTGTAACCAATCAACCTGTGCACCCAGCAGCTTAAAACCACAAACGTTTATTCCCTCTCAGTCTCTGTGGGTCGGGAGTCTTGGGACAGCTCGTCTGGCCGCTCTGGTCAGGGTCGGGGTGAAGGTGTCGGCCGGGGCTGCATGGGGAGGTTTGGGCCCAAGCTTGCGCTGTGGCTGTGGGCAGGGTCCTGGTCCCCACCGGCTGGACCAGGAGGCAGTGTCCATGGGCACCAGGTCCAAGGCTGCCTGCCACACACCAGCCTTATGCAGACAGTAATCTCCCCTTATCCGCGGTGTTGCGTCTTGCGGTTCCAGTGACCCACGGTTTCCGTTACCCGCAGTCAACTCTGGTCCAAAAATATTAAATGGGAAATTCCAGAAATAACTCAGAAGTTATAAATTGTGTGCCATTCCGAGTAGCATGGTGGAATCTCTCGCTGTCCTGCTTGGTCCTGCTCAGGGCACGCATCATCACTTGTCCAGGGTCTCCACGCTGTCTGTGCTTCCCGCCTGCTAGTCACTTAGCAGGCGGCTCGGTTATCGAATCCGCTGTCAGAGAGGGAGGGGGAGAGAGCGTGAGCGAGGGCACGTTCCCGTAACTTCTGTTACAGCATATTGCTATAGTGACACTTTGTTATTAGTTATTTCTGTCGTTCTCTTACTGTTCCCGATGTCTAAGTGAAACTTGATCGTAGGGGTGTGTGCGTAGGAAAAAGCATAGTGTGCGCAGGGTTTACTACTCCCCAAAGTCTCGAGCGTCCACGGGGGTCTTAGAACGTCTCCCCCCGTGGATTGGGGAGTGGGGGACAGCTGTAAATGCACTCTTGTTATCTTCCATTTTCACTCAAGGAAATGAAGCCAAGAGAGGGTCCCCCAGATAGCCCGCGGGGGGTGCCAGGGCTGGATCACAGGCTGAAGGACCGCCACACCCAACTTGCGGTGGGAGGTACAGGAAGGGGAGAGACAGACGCAGCTGACCACAAATCCATTAGCATCCTGTGTGTGTCTAACACCGCGCCCAGAACCGGCGAGTCAGGATGTCGCCCGGCTTCCCTGCCCGTCCGTCCCCGCCACACTAAAAGCAGTCGTAAATCAATGGGCAGGCACGGACATCCGATGGCACCGTCTGCTGCAGACTCCAGTGGACTCAACGAGGCGAGTCCCTGAAGCAGCAGGGAAGGCAGATAACCAGGCAGGTGCTGAACCTCACAAACAACCAGAGAAATGCCAATGAAAACCATTCTTTTCTTTTTATTGCAGGGGGGAGGGGTCGCCACCAAACTGGTAAAGAGTCTTTTAAATATACATTTTTTTAAATCTTATTTTTGGTTTTAAAGAGCGGGGGAGGGAGGGGGAAAAGAGGAGCAAAACATCGATGTGAGAGAGAAACATCAATCAGTTGCCTGCCGCAGGTGCCCTGGCCAGGGACCGAACTGGTGCTCTGACTGGGAATCGAACTGGTGACCTTTTTCGTGTGCGGGACCAAGCCCAAACCCACTGAGCCACACCGGCCAGGGATTGTTAAAGAGTCTTTTAAATGTTTACTAGATGACTTTCTGCCATCAGGAAAATACCCCGAGCCAAGGTCTCGAGGGGGAACTGCCTGCCTTGGAAGCCTCCAGGCGCTAACGAAGGGCTTACAAACCGCAGACACGCCGGTTCCAATAAATGATTACAACTGGCGAGCGTGGGTGTGACCCTGAGGATTGACAATCGAGAGCAAGTGGAAGGGGTGATTTTATTCATTACCCAAATTCCGCTCTCGTTCCAGAATTGTGAGTCATGACCGAAAGCGGAGCGGGAATAGAACATAAAAACTCCTGCAGTCACTCCGAAAGCAGGCCGCTTGCTACAGAAGGCTGCGTTTTCAGGATTATCCTTTGGCACGTCTTTATTTGCCTCCGTATTCACAACCGGTGACTAATCTCCTACAATCCAAATAATCAGCTTACTTTGGAATGTGAGCATTGACTTATTTAACTTCCATGTTTCATAGTTAGTTGCAGACGCATCACAACTATGGCGTTTTCCCCCTTTAAATATAAGCCTTTGGGCTCCGGTCCTCAGAAAAGAAAGCTTTATCGAGTCATGTAAATGAGATCCTAGAGCGTGCAGCCTTGTGGGACTTGGTTTTTTGCTCAACATAATGCCTTGGAGATTCATCCAGATTGTTACTGTGCAAAATGGTTTCTTTCTTTTTTTTCTAAAGCCTGAACAAACAATGATTTAATTTTATTTTTAGAGGGGAAGGGAAGGAGAAAGAGAGAGAAACATCAGTGTGTGGTTGCCTCTTGCGCACCCCCCACTGGGGACCTGGCCCACAACCCAGGCATATGCCCGGACGGGGAATCAAACCTGCGACCTTTCGGTTCGCAGCCTGTGCTCAATCCTAGGAGGTACACCAGCCAGGGCTGGTTTCTTTCTTTCATTTACTGAGTAGAATT
Source organism: Micronycteris hirsuta (assembly GCA_004026765.1). Classification (NCBI taxonomy): domain Eukaryota; kingdom Metazoa; phylum Chordata; class Mammalia; order Chiroptera; family Phyllostomidae; genus Micronycteris; species Micronycteris hirsuta. Next base: position 21,149 of record PVJI01010386.1, on the reverse strand, counting down.
CCATCGTAGGAATGGACCAGTTGGCCCACTCACGCACTCTAGGACATTGGGGTTATTTCCAGTCTTTTCTGGGCAACGACAAATACCGTTGCTATCAGCATTCACACAGAAGTTTGTGAACACATTTTCATTTCTCTAGGGCAGAAATTTTCAACTTCCTTCATCTCACGGCACACATAAACGAATCGCTAGAATTCTGCAGCACACCAAAAAATATATTATGTTTTTTGCTGACCTGACCAAAAAAGTAGGTATCATTCTGATTCGTTCACACCAGATGGCTCTTGTTGTGTTGGCTGTTGCCATTTTTAACTTGGACCATCTGAGAGAAAAAGGGGTCAGTGTCCCAGACTAAAGAGTCAGGTTCTGTGCGCTTTAAAAATTCTTGCACCATAACGGTGGAAAATCACTGTGTTAAACAAATACACCAGCCCTGCCCCGAGCAATACCAAACAGAGGTCATCTTCCCAAAAGGGAAATGGGAGAAAGTATTGAAAGGAGAAAACAGCCCTGGCTGAGGTGGCTTCATTGGTTGGAGCGTCCTTCTGGAAACCGGGAGGTCGCAGATTCGATTCCCGGTCAGAGCACATGCCCAGGTTGCGGGTTCGGTCCCTGGTCAGGGCGTGTACAATAGGCAACCACACTGATGTTTCTCTTCCTCTCTCTGTCCCTCCCTTCCTCTCTTAAAAAAAAAGAAAACAGGGGAAAACACATGTTTTTGAAGCATGGTGGAGGGAGTAGGGAGAATGAAACCAGACTGTTCAGCGCCCCCTACAGGCCGCAGCTGGAGGGCCAATTCTGAACCTCAGCCCCATCTGAGCCCCTCTGCGACCCACGCCCCCCCCCATTCCTGCTTGTGGAATCGTTTGCCTGAATTCCACTTTGAAGTATCCGTTTGCAAAACAAGCCTTTTGCACCATGGAAGATGTCATTACTCAAGTGTGACATCTTGCTGGGCCACCACCCACGTGTCCTCGACCCTCAGCTCGACAACGAAGGTACAAGCTATCAGGTCAGAAGTATCGGGTGGGCCAAAGAGTCTGTTTAGAGGTTTCCGCAAAGTTAAAGACACCTTTTTCATTTGCACCAATAACTTCATTGATTTGGACATTTGGAGTATGCCAGCTCTCTCCCGCTATTGGCTGCTAGTGGGGTAGAGGCCAGGGGCGCTCCTGAACATCTTCCAATGCACAAGACAGCCCCACGGCACAGAATGATGTGGCCAAAATGTCAGTGGACCAAGAAGCTTTGCAAACCACTTTTAACACGTTCCATCAGTCACAGCACCTTCTCCATACGCTGCACAAATCCTTTTTTATATTTCAGTTGTGTTTTTACCTTCCTTGAAATAATAAAATACAACATGCCAAAAATATTGCCTATTTTCTTCCGCCTTCCATATTAAAGTGGCTGCACAAACATTCACCACTTTTGGTGTGTTTTTTTTTTTAACGCACACCCGATATGACGGCTGTCCCAATGGAATCTAACAAAATTGTTTTTCATGAAGTTAAAGACAACTAAGCGCTACTAGAGCCATCATAAGGAAAAAACTACATGAACTTTTTGGCCACCCCAATAATCTGGTCACTCAGGCTTCCGGTCGACCCCACGGGAGTGGAACTGCTTCCTCCGTGGCTGGCTGTCTTGTTCGGCAGGATGTGGAGGCGTCTCGCATGCACTTGGGTATCTCGCAGCACCTGATCCTTTCAGGGGCGTTGGATCTTCTCTGTGGTCTGTCACCGAAATGTGGATTGACATGGGCCGCTGGACAGGGCCATGGATGAAAGGCAAGGACGTGGCTTTAATCACGCACACATCCAACCATCATGCGATGTCTCATGTGAGGCCCGTTTCGGACGGCCAAGGAGACAATGGACGCTGTTGACCTCCGTGTCAGGGAAACAGTTTTTTTAAAGGCTTAGATGAGTCCCAGAGTGGCCACAGACGGCCAGTCTCTTCCCAGGCAGAAACAGCGGAGCCGGAGGTGTTTGCCCAGGGGTTGCGGAAGTCTGCCGTCCCAGCAGCCCGTCGGACCTCTCGGAAAGGTCGCAGGGCGTTGGGGACTTCTTAGAGATCAGGACACCTGCTGAAGCCACCACGCGGTTGTGGATTCGTGCAGTAGATCCTCTGGGCCATCCCTCTCTGGGCCCGAAGCTCACATTCCCTAGGAGAGGCAGAGAGAAATCGGACGCATCTACAACAGAATGTCCAGTAGTAATAAGGCTAGTGATGATGAAGGCGGCCGGAGGTGGGGCCAGAGTGACAAGATCAGTGGCTCAGGTCATGAGGCAAAGGGGTTGCCGTTTGGTTCTTTCCGAAACAGTGAGGGAGGTCCAGTTACTTAAGGAGGATGTACAGGCTTCAGGCCAGAAGGGAGCTGTACCTTCCCCTGGGGAGGAGTCCCCGGCTTTCACGCTAAGGATTCCTTTGGTGTCTCTGACGCCACCCCCGGGGGTACAGGCAGTGGGATGAGGGGTGCACAGGGAGCCTCCTCCTCACTTCCTCCAGCTGCTGGGACAGGATGTGGGCCGACCTTCCGAGCCTGTCACCAAGGGGATCTTCTCTTGAGGTCACCAAGAGCCAAATTGGAATCAAACAAACTTTCTGGGAATTAGTATTTTTCTCTTGACTTGAGAGCATGCATTTTTTTTAATCTAGCCATGCGTGTTATGTTTATACCATGAAATAAACCGGCCGCTCTCTGTGGGTATGTGAATTCATCTGAAGGGCCGGAAGAAGAAAGTGTAGGCAGATCGCCACTGCTGGCTAGGATTTCAAAGGACAAAGGAAAGTTTTGACCACTTGTTTGAAAAAGAAAAGAACATCAGAAAGGAAAGGGGCACCTGTGACCCTTTAAGGCAGAGGCAGGTTCCTTTCCTCATTTGATTCTGGTCACTCACTGTAGTGAAAATGGCACGCAGAGGCCCAGGTCACTGGGCTGGCTGGAGCTTTCTGGCTGGACTCTAGTGCCCAGGGGCCAGGACCCTAAGAAAGGAGGAGCATAGTGGGGAACCCAGGTGAGCACCTCAGGCTCTGAGAGGGCCAGGCATGGGAAGCTGCAGGCATGGCGGAGACTCGTGTGTGCCGGGGTTCAGTACGAATAAGACGGGGTGTCCTTGCTGGTTGCAGCTTCGTCGGGGGTGGAGGACGGAGGTCAGCCCGGGCTGCAGTGCCTGGGTTACCTGCAGGGGTGAGGAAGGGGGTGGGAGGTCAGTGGTGCACCAGCTGCCCGGCAGCCCGATTCGTGGCCCGTGGGGGTCGCTGGGGGCACCGCCCTGCTGCAGCGTGCACCTCAGGGCCTGGGGAGGCGCAGCTGGGAGGGGAGAGGAGGGCTGGAAGAAGCGGGACATATCTGACCCCGGTCCGCCCAAGCCGTATGCTGTTTCCAGCCCACTTTCAGGGTGCCGTCCTGTGTGTGACACCCATGGCCTCAGTCACCCACTGTCCCTGGATACTTGCTGTGTGTGCTGGGGACTCAGAGCCCCAACCTGAGTGGGGTTCACAGTCATGGTATGGAGGGTCAGACTGGACACCGCACACAGGCATGAGGCAGATGACACTGGGGCCGCTTCCCGGAGGAGGTGAGGGTTCAGCGGAGCCCTGGAGACGTGCAGACCTGGCCCACAGCGTTCTGGGCAGCACAGACAAGCAAACCGAAATACAAAACCAGACCACAGGCTCGGACTCCCCTGTGGGCAGCCGGACAGAGGGCGGGGCTGCCTGGGCCAAGTGCGCGTGGACGGGAGGGGAGGGGTGGGACCCAGGGCTGGACGTGCGTGTGGTTCTCATTAAAAAAAGTTCCCGTTGAGGCGGTAAGCAGGGCATGTGCGGGAGTCACCTTTAACTGACAGAAGCTCTTTCGTTTAGAACGAGGGTCGAGGCGCTGGGAAAGCCCGCCACCGATTCCGCAGGTAACGCGAGCCCCTCTGCCTGCGCGCCTGAAGGTGGGTGTGTGTTGCGGGGCTGGCCGCGGATTTATAGCCAGAGAGCCGTGTGGGAGCAACGAAGGGCGAGTTCCCCCTGCGATTTGTCATGGGTTTCCTCACTAGCAAAAAAAAAAAAAACACAAAAAAAGTCTGTCCGCATGGACAGAAAATGCAAATGCGTCTCTGCTTCCATTATTTCCGACTTCCTAATCAGCGTCGTTTCGTGTCTGTTTCATTAGTTCAGGGAATGGAAAATGAGGGTTCTGAGACCGAGCGGGAAAGGAGACGGGTTGGTCTCTGCTTCCACCTCCCACTCCTTGGCCTTATAAAAAATTGTAATTAAGTATTTTTTTCCCCCTGGGTAAAAATAGGCTTATGAGATTTATTTTCCTTTTAAATTCATGCGCTGGTTTTTCTCGGGCTGTGCTCTCTCTGTCCTGCTCCTGGAAATACCAGGAATTGTAAGATGAGAACCGAGCTAATGAGGTCACCATTGCTTCAGTCTAAAATAACTTGAACAAAAATGGTTATTTACATGATAGAAACTTGGGGAGAGGTTTCCATGCGATAACTTATTTTGTGGGTTATACTTGTGTGAAATCCATGCCTGTAAAATCTCTCTGGAGTGAGGTGTAAAATTATATTGTTAGGGGAATGATTCCCAGCACAGTCTGCGGCTGTAAATGATTCAGAATGACGCACAGGTGGATCCCACTCCCCCACCCCAGTAGACTCATTCCAAAAAAAATTGAGATTCATAAAAAAGATATGTGGAGTTCTTTCTTTATGGAACTCTGTGTTTTCACAGTGAAACCACAGCTGCAGGGACCAGAGTGGCATAGCAGGTGGGGAGGGCCCAGCTGCCAGACTCAGGTGGCCCAAGTTCACCCCCAGCCTCATCTGCTGCCCCTGGTGTGGACTCGACACAGGCTTCCAGGCCACTGAGACCTGATTTTCCTCTTTCGAACACCAGGTCGTAACAGTGCCTCCCTCTTCAGAGCCTTGTGATGGTTAAACAGAGCAACAGATGGACAGAAAGAGTGAAGGACAGTCTGAGCCCATTGTGTGCATCAGTAACCCTTAGCTGTATTTACACCCTTGGAAGCGGCAGATGCACGGGCAAGCAACAGAAGGCAACCTTGGCTAACTTAGGCAAAAGGGGCATATTGGAAGGATGTTGGGGAGGGTGCGAGCTCATAAAACTAGGAATAGGGGCAACCCCAGTGACCTCTAGCACATTCCATTTTGTTTTCCCGTCTGTCCATTTGTCAGTCCACCAAGACTCAGAGTGGATCCTTGGGTATTTGGGGGAAGATAGTGGGCTCCAGGAACATTGAAGTAGGGCTGGTCAGAGGGAGTTGTGCAGTTAGCCCTCTTGCTAGTCTCCCTCCCTCTCTCCCTTTCTTCCTTCCAGTGGTCTTCCATCTACCCATCCACCCACGCCATCCACTCACCCACCCATCCACCCACTCACCCATTTATGTATCTATCATCGCTCCCTCCATCCCTCCATCCATCCATTCAACCATCCATCCGTCCACACACCTGGCCTTCCCTCCATCCATGCACTCACCCATCTATTTATGTATCCATCCATCCCTCCATCATTTCTTCATCCACCCACCCATGCACGCCATCCACCCATAATGGTCCGAGCGCCTGCTCTGTGCCGGGTCCTGTACTAGGAGCTGGTGGTACATGGTGTCAGACAAGATAGGCCAGGTCTCGCCTGGCAAGCATGTATTCTGGAGCAGGAGGACAGGTAACAGTTAACACGTTAATGCATTAAGACATTAAGTGTGGAGCCGATCTTGCTGGGCTTTCCATTTAGACGGCCCCTTTGGAAACATGGGCGTGGACTGAGGACCGTGACCATTCCACATCCTGTCTCCCAATCATGCCTATGTACGCAACTCAGAAAGTTTGCTTTTGGCAAAACAGCTGAAGGAAAATGGGAAAGTGAAGCTTTCAAAAACGGAAATATATTTTTTAGGGTGCGTGAGACTCTAGCTGTCCAAATGCTTCCTGAGAAAGAACTGACTAGGAATTTATAAAGCTAACTATAGGGCCCTTCTCGAATCAGCTGCTCAGACTTCCAGTGAGTCTATGAACATCACTCTGCTAAGTCTTAAACCTGTCTGTTTTCTCACTTGATATTCCATTTGAAAGGTAATTCGTATATTAAGTAGGTTAGGTGCGTATCGATATTTTACCATCGGAACCAGCCAGAGAGTATTCTGCTCATGTGATGATGAATTTCTTCATCTTGGTGTTGGTTTTGCACTTCCAACGCAACGAGGCCCCAGACAATGCGTTCCGGTGCCCGCGTGGTGACGTCTAGTTCGGCATTTCTTGCCGGGTTTTCTGGCGGTCCTTGTTGAAGGTGCAGGTTCCCGGAGATTAGGAGATGTCCACCTCCCGACCCCTGGCCCCTGTGAACGTGTTAACTTTACACGGACCAAGGGGCTTTGCGGGTGTGATTACGCTAAGGATTTTGAGATGAGGAGATCTTCCTGGATTCCCTGGGTACGCTTTGTCATCGCAAGGTTCTCGGATGGGAAAGCAGGCGGCAGGGAGTCAGAGAAGGAGGTGGGGGATGGAAGCAGAGGGCAGAGCAATGGAGACCACCATCAAGGATTTCGGGCCCTCGTTGGTGCCGCTCAGTGGATTGGGTGTCGTCTCGCAACCCGAAAGGTTGCCGGTTCGATTCCTAAACAGTAACAGACCCTTCAAAACGCCGGGTGCGCTGAGCACCAAAGGGTCTGCGTGTGGCGGAGGCAGAGCCTTATGTACTGAAGTGGAACAGAATCGAGAGATCGGGATTAACCGTGAGGGCTTTGACTGGGTGTCTGTGGAAAGTGAGTGATGAGGGAAGACCACGCGAAGTCTGGGCACATGGGTCTCCAGGAGAGGTGGCAGAGCGGAACCTGACTTGTCAGGAGTGCTGTTAGTTTTTTGTTGTTCTTTGGACTCTGTGTGATAAAGCAAACTATAAATTTCTGGTTTTTATATATAAATAATTTTTATTTATTCATTTTAGAGAAAGGGAGAGAAGGAGACAGGGAGGGAGAAGGAGAGAGAGACAGATTATGGGGAAAAAACCAAGGGACAGAGAGGGTATGCACAAGGCATCGGGTCAACGTATAGTGGGTATTTTAGTTCGGATTCTGGCACATCTTCTGAGTCTCAGTGATGGAAAAAATCACGGATAAGCATTAAATAAGGAAAAAAGCCACGTTTGGGAGGATTTGATCGATACTAGATTTATTTATTTATTTATTTATTTATTTTTTTAAAGATTTTATTTTATTTATTTCAGAGAGAGGAGAAGGGAGGGAGAAAGAGCAATGTATGGTTGCCTCTCACATGGCCCTCATTGGGGGCCTGGCCCGCAACCCAGGCATGTGCCCCAAGTGGGAATTGAACCGGGACCCTCTGATTCCCAGCCCATGCTCAATCCACTGAGCTACACCAGCTGGGCTGATACTAGATTTTTAACTCTCAAAACTAAGTGCTAGGCCCTGGCTGGTGTAGCTCAGTGGATTGAGCGCGGGCTGGGAACCAGAGGGTCCCGATTCGATTCCCAGTCAGGGCACATGCCTGGGTTGCGGGCCAGGTCCCCAGTGAGGGCCATGTGAGAGGCAACCATACATTGCTGTTTCTCTTCCTCTCTTTCTCCCGCCCTTCCTCTCTCTAAAAATAAATAAAAATAAAAATCTTTAAAAAAAACAAACAAAAAAAACCAACAAAGTGCTAGAAGATAATGCGGCAACATATATTTGTTTTAGAGGGAAAAAGATTGAAGTAAATTTCTCTAGGCTTTCTATTTATGTGACATCTCTAAGCTCGTTCATGTAAATAAGCAAACAATAGATCTCTTTGGAAATAGAATTCCAAGTCTCTGCATTCCGTTTCTGAAAGAAGAAGTTACTGGAAGCGCATAAGTCAAATGCAAAACATTTTCAATGACAATAAATCAAGAAATGAGAAGTACTGGTATAAATAATGCAGCAGTAAGCAATCAAAGCAATAAAATGTAGTTAAGTTTGACTAGTTGATGATACTATGGTTGTTCAAGAAAATCTGGGAGACAGGGTGGAGCAGAAAATCTTGCCATCTTGTATAAAGCTAGTAGGTATATATGTTATTTTATTTATTTATTTATTTACTTATTTATTGAGAGAAGGGATGGGAGGGAAAAAGAGAGGGAGAGAAACATCAATGTGTGGTTGCCTCCCGTGCACCTCCTCACATACCCCCCGACCTGGGGACCTGGCCCACCACCCAGGCATGTGCCCTGACTGGGAATCGAACTGGCAACCTTTTGGTTCAAAGGCCGGCACTCAGTCCACTGAGCCACAGCAGCCAGGGCTATAGGTATATATGTTGTTGATTTATATACATGTTAGGTATATAATTCTAAATAGGTGTTTAAAAATTTATATGGAAAAGAGATATATAATTTTCAAGTGAGTAGAAAAAGAAAAGAAGGAGCCAATCAAAAAGTTGACCAAAAGAGTAGAAGACAGGAAAATTAGAAACACAAAAGATAAGAAAATACAGTAAGCAAGCATACAAATAAGACAGCAGGGGAAAACAGCAGATATATTAGCTACATCCCAATAAACGTAAGTTGCTTAAATTCCCACGCTAAAAGACAGTGCTTTTGGCCTGGGACAAAAGCCGAAGTCAGTTGGATGCTATCGACCAAGAAAATAGGCTTAAGCCCTGGCTGGTGTAGCTCAGTGGATTGAGCGTGGGCTGGGAACCAGAGGGTCGCCGGTTCGATTCCCAGTCAGGGCACATGCCTGGGTTGCGGGCTAGGTCCCCAGTAGGGGGCCATGTGAGAGGCAACCACACATTGCTGTTCCTCTCCCTCTCTGTCTCCCTCCCTTCCCCTCTCTCTAAAGATAAATAAAAAAAAATAAAATCTTAAAAAAAAAGAAAAAATAGGCTTAAAATAACAGGCCAAGACACATGTGGAAATAAATATATGGACAGGGCCAAGAAAAAGAAAGGACTATCAACAGAAGATCAAATAGAATGTGTTATAAAAATAATTCTAAGCACAATAAAGAGGGTTTAAAACTACTAATTAAAGTATGGCCATCCTCAGACGTATTTGGAAATATCTTAAATGGGTTTTGATGGTGGACATAGACTTCACCGAGTCGGTCTTATCAGAAGGAAGTGAGTTGGCTGGCGAGAAGATACCGGGAGACGCGGACACGAGAAAGACGAGTGAGCGAGGGACGGGAGGGACGGGGGAAGGCTTTGGTGGGACTCCGTGCAGAGGACAGCTTGCAGAAAGGCTCGAGCTACAAAGACAGGGCTGGCGCCCGTGAGCTCTGGAGACGGTGGGCTTGGGCGCCGCCCGCTCTGCTGTCTCGTGGCTCACTGGCAGCAGGCGGAGTTAAAGCATCAGGTCCCAGAGCTGTTACCCGGTGACCAGTGCGTGTGGGCTCCTCGTCGTCCAGGATGCCCTCACCTGAGAGGTCAGAACCTGCCCGCGAGGGCAGAGGAAGGTCAACAACGATGTTAACCTCATTTTTTCCGAGACCGAGCCAGTCCGAGTGTCCACCAGCGGAGGATAGCTGTCCACAGGGGTCCGCGAAACATTTTTAAATGAAAAACCCTCCTGCGAACCTAGTTTTTTTTTTTGTTTTCTTTTTTTTTGTTTTTTTTTAAATGAACTTTATGAATAGGAAAAAAGCTAGGGATAAACACACCAGAACATTGCCTCCGGTGTGTGTCTGCCCGTGGTAGTGTGGGTACATTTCACTTTCCTCTCCATAATTTTTCATATTCTCTAATTTTAGCAGCATGGGTATGTATTATTTATATAGTCAGAGCTATTTCCATTTTGGAAAAAAAAAGTCCTCTTTACCTTCTCTCTCTGCGAATTCCCACTATAATTTCCTGCGCCAGAACGTCCTAGGATGTGTGCGGGGGTGGGGGAGGGGGCTGGGGCTGCTTCTGTGAGCTGTTGAATATGTATTTTATATTAAAAAAAAAAGATTCCAAGGTCACATGTGGGGGAGACGTGGCTCTCTGAGGTTGGACTTCCTTCTCTTCTGGGCTGCAGACTAGAACTTCTCAAAGGGTTCGTTACTCTGATGCGCAGGTCGCGTCTTCACCAGCAAGGTGTGCGGTGCCCTGTGCTCAAGCTTCGACTGTGGGCCCCTCATTTATATGCGTTTGTTGAGAAGCTAGTATCCTGCAGGGGATATTCTGAGACACACTCACTCATCTAGCCCCAGATGATTCCTTCGATCATGTATCTCAATTTCCGTCCAAGGTCTGGTAACCTCGGCTGGGACCTGCCAGGATGGCCTAAGCTTTTCGTATTTTATTTTTTCTAATTCCCCCAGATTACGAGGCCCATCCCTCAGATTCCCATGCTCGGGGGTTGTCTCCGCACTGCCCTGTCTAATCCGATTTGGATGCTCAAAACCTTTGCGAGTCTCGTCACCTCCCCTCCACCCCGGTGTACCCACATAAAGGCATATTTTTGGAAACATCCAAAAGACAAATCTACTAATGGTCTCATAGGGGAGATGGTAGTGGCTGGTGGCTTTCTCTTGCATCTCCGAGAGCCAGCAGTTTTAATGTTAGAAATCTCTTGAGTTCTCTGGTTTTTCTTATTTCTCTCCAATGTCACGTGCCAACTTGCTGGCTTTCCTCCCTCCAAACTCCTGGATTTCACCCTGCTGCCTCTTCTCTTCCAAGACAAGAATTTACCGTTTCTTTCCCCTCTGTAATTCAAGGACTTGAGCTCAGCCCTAGCAGCCCCTCCTAGAATGTCAGACGATTGTTAATACCCAGCAGGAGGCCGGAGAGCAGAGATCAGGTTTCGGGGGTCCTGCTTCTAGGCGAGAGGTGCCTTGCTCGGTGCCACTCAGCGGGTGCGGCCTCACGGTGAGGTCTTTCCCAGGGCTTCCCGCCATCATCAGCATCTGGGATGGTGTTGGCTGCTGTCCAGTGCTTAGCGCATTGCTCGCGATGTGATAATTGAGGAAATCAGCTGACCTTAATCCTTTTGGTGTTTGGGGGAAGAAAAATCAGATTTGCTTTTCCCCGTGGTGCCATGAAAACTGGAGAAATTGGGGAGTTTGGGCAAATTTAAGAGGTACTATGGATGCTGGTGTTAACTTACAGGGTTAGAGCATTTAAAGTTTTATGTTACCAAAAAGAAAAAAAACACGTACATACCTCTTTTCACAAAAGGTCATAGTAGCCCTGGGCCCTGCCTGGGGTAGCTCGGTTGGTTGGAGTGTCGTCCTGTACACCGAAAGGTTGCAGGTTCGATTCCCAGTCAGGGCATGTGCCTAGGTTGTGGGTTTGGTCCTATTAGGGGCATGTATGGAAGGCAACTGACCGATGTTTCTCTCTCTCTCTCTTGCTCTCCCCCCTCCCTTCCTCTCTCTCTAAAATCAATGGATATACCCTCAAGTGAGGACAAAAAAAAAAAAAAAGTCAAATTAGCAATAGGAAAACCCAGACCTTCCCAGAGGCAAGGCCATTAATGTAGCAGCTTTTCCCAGGCCCTGACCACACCTTCGCGTCTCTGAATAGGATACAGATCCTCCTCTTTTTGATTTATCACTTTCAGACATCATTTTAGGAGACTTCTTAGGGCAATGAGGATTTACCTTTTAACTTCACTGTCGTTGCCCCTGCCCTTCCTTCACTCTCCAGAGAGGGTGTATTACCAGTTCAGGTGAATTAGTATTTGGGTTTACATTCCCACGTGGGTGCAGATAGTGCTGTGGTAGAGTGATGTAGCGTGTTATGCTTAGTGCCTAACTTACTTTTCGTTTTCCTGGAGTGAATACTTGCCTGCCTTAGCCATTCAATACCGCTCCTGGCCGTGGCCTCTCTGTACAATTTTGTATGAGATCAGTTTCAGCAGGTGAGACCTCTCTGTTCCCTTTGTCTGCTAGGACACCTCATTCCCGTCCCTCAAGTTGGTGACTCTGCTGTCCTGTTACGCAACTGTCATCCTGGAATCTTCCTTTGCCATCTTTCTTGGAATTGCGTTTGCCCATTTTCCGGATTTCAGGTTTTCCTCTTTCGGGCTCTGCCCCCTTGTTTGGGTGGCGCATATCCTGCATTAGTTTTTTCTAAAATGATGCTGTAGGGGCATCGGGCACGGCTTCAACAGGCCCTCTCTCGGCCTGCGCTGCGGAGTGTGGTTCCCCACACCACGGACCTTATGTTTTAACCTTTTCGGGGAACAAGCCTGCGTCATTCTGCCAGGGTGAATGGAGGGGGAGTCCAGGGATCTGCCTGCACGGGGCTTTCCCAATCCTCCTTCCTTGCTTTAGCCCCACCTCCTTCTCAGTCATTATTTAAATGATAAAAGATGGTCTCTGTGTACTGACTTCTAGGTTGTGTCTTTCTTTTTTAAATTTTCACGCAAGCATATGTTTTTATTGATTTTAGAGAAAAGGGAAGGGAAGGAGAGAAAAAGAAATGTCAACGTGAGGGAGAAACATCCATCAGTTACACACCCGGACCCACAGCCTAGGTGCGTGCCTTGACCGGGAATCGAACCCGTGACCTTTAGGTGTACAGGACGATGCTCCCACCCACTGAGCCACCCGGCCAAGGCTAAGTCAGTCTCGATGAAAATACTGATGTGCTGCTAGCTACTTCATCCTGCCTGGAAGCAGAAGCCCTGCACAACCAGAAACCGCCTTTTAGAAGCAGAATTCAAGCATAATCGCACCTCTCCCTTCTCCAGCCCTTCCCGCAGGGGAGCTACTGTATGCCAGCACAAGTTCTAAGTCACGGTGCCTGCAGTACGGCATCCAGGGGGGTCCTGGGGTCCCGTGCGCACTTGGCTGGGAGCGGCGATGTAGCAGAGGACCGTCATCTCCCCGGGTCACGGCAGCGAGCTGCCACCAGGGTGCCTTTTCCGCGTTATTTCAGCGATTCCACTTCACTGCTTGGACAAGAGCCCTTCAGGGAAAGAAGAGCACATTAAGTTAGATGCTGTTCGAGCCGTGGAGCGAGTTGGTGAGCGGGAAGTGTTTGATAAGAACGCCGTCACTAATGCTTTGATGAAAGACTCGGCTCCCTGTGCGTTTTTTGGTTTGTCTGGTGCATCACACAAACCTTGCCGTAGACGCCGCGATAGTAGGTCTTTAAAGTGCGTTTGCCAAAAACCCTGACTCCATTGTCTGCATCGTTACTCCCAAGTGTTCTCAGTGGCCTCTGTTCTTACAGTTGTTGGAATATGCCATGAACTATTCCATTCTGATGTTTTGCTGAGCAAAACGTAATTGCTTTTGTGGACGGTAGCTCTATTGATGGGGTAATCAAATATTAAAAATAGAACCGCAGATTTTTGCAGAAAATGCAATTAAAGAAGCCGTGAACGCATGTGTCTTTTTGCTCCTGTTCATAAGTATTCTTTTCAGACCGGAGCTATTAGGGAAAATCAGATCTTGATTTGAGATGATTTATGTGGAAAATACATTTGAATTATATTTGTAAGATAATACACACTACTGATATATTTTACCCACATGAAAGTTTCTTTTTTTTTAACTCAGATTATTGCGTGTAGGCCTGGGGACTTAAACCAGTCTTCAGTGTGGATTTTTTTTTTTTAAGATTTTATTTATTTTTTAGGCCTGGTTGGTGTGGCTCAGTGGACTGAGTGCTAGCCTGCAAACCAGAGGGTTGCCAGTTTGATTCCCAGTCAGGGCACATGGCTGGGTTGCAGGCCAGGTCCCCAGTAGGGGGCGTGCAAGAGGCAACCACGCATTGATGTTTCTCTCCCTCTTTCTCCCTCCCTCCCCCTCTGTCTAAAAATAAATGTATAAAATCTTTAAAAAAATTACAAATTAATTTTATTTATTTTTTAGAGTGGAAGGGAGGGTTAAAGAGAGGGAGAGAAACATCAATGTGAGGTACATTGGTTGCTTCCTGTATACACCCCGATTGGGGACTGAACTCACAACCTAGGCATATGCCCCAGCTGGGAATCGAACTAGCAACCTTCTGCTTTGCAGGACGACACCCAATCCCCTGAGCCACATTGTCCGGGGCCCTTCCGTGTGCGTTGTATTCTGTGGTGTAGCCTGTCAGTTCATCAGTGTCGAGTCTTCCATGGAACTGGTTAGGCTTCCAGCGTTGAGGGAACCATGGACCAGATGCGTTTCCTTGAACAGATTGGCTCACGTCTTGGAGACCTGGTTTCTGTGTCTGTGGGAAGGGGATACAGCATGCGCCTCGCTGTCAGTGCTGAATGCGATACTCGTTACGTGGCCAGTGGTCCCCTGTGTTCTGCTCCGTGAAGCCAACCAGGTGCTTTCCACGCCCTTCAGCGCCATTTCAGGAAGTGTAGGCAAAGCTTTAAAAGCCGTGACGAGCCCTGGCTGGTGTAGCTCAGTGGATGGAGCGTGGGCTGGGAACCAGAGGGTCCCGGTTCGATTCCCGGTCAGGACACATGCCTGGGTTGCGGGCGGGTCCCCAGTGAGGGCCATGTGAGAGGCAACCATACATTGCTGTTTCTCTCCCTCTCTGTCTCCCTCCCTCCCCCTCTCTCTAAAAATAAATAAAATCTTTAAAAAAAATAAAATAAAAGCCGTGACGAAACTGGTGGGAAGGGAGGGGAGATGGCTTGTGAGCAAACTCCGCGGGTGGGGGCTGTGATGGGCGAGCCTGGGCACAGCGTGTTTTGGAGACTGTAGCTTCTTGGGTAGGGTTCAGATGACAAAATCCAGAGACACGGGCAGCAGGGGAGGGGAGGGGTACCATTTGAAAAATAAGCCGCTCCTCCACGTACATAAATGCCTTTGAGAAGCTCTGCACTGACCTGGGGGTGTGGCTGTAAAACCCTGGTTGAAATCACAGATTCAAGAAGAGAATGTGAAGACCACACACGCGAGCAAAGTCTTGAGGCATTGACATACAGCCTAGAAGTTCTGTCCTGTCTATCAGCTATGCAGAGTCCCCAAAGTTCCACCTGCTAGGTGCCCTTTCTCTGAGTCATTGGAGCGTCTGTTAGTAAATTTGTAAGAAAAAAGACAAGGGAGCAAAAAACAAAAGGAAAAAAAAAATTAAAAAAAACCCAGTGACCCCACTCAGGAGAGAAAGGAAGGGAGCCCAGGATGGAGGGAAGTTTCTGGAAGCCGTGGCGGCCCGGGCCCTGGGGGTGGCCCGGTGAAGAGGAGCGGGTGGCGGATGCCTGCAAGAGAACCAAAGTAGACGGGGCGCTTGATCCGCTCAGACGCAGTGGGAGGAGGCTCCGGCGTGCAGGAGACTTGGGATGGATTTACGGTAGATGCACAGAAGACAAGAAAAAGGAGATGATGACCTCCAGTTAAATACTGTGCTGCGATTTTAAAAAGGCGCTGGGACCCTAACACTGTGAGGGGCTCCGTTCTGGATAGTCCTCACGCGGTCGAAACCACGCAGACCTTGGTGCTGAAACAGCAGAACCAGGGCCCCGCCGCTCTGCAGGGATTGGGAAAGGCTGAGGAAGCGTGTGGCGTGGGCCGTGTCCGGTGTGGGGACGGGGTCTGCTGGGAAAGCGATATTCCTCAGCTGGCACTGCGAGCCGTCAGAACCTCAAGTGGAGTTTGACGGTAAATACTAGAAAAAACAACCACAGTTGTAACCAGCAGCGTCTCTAGGGAACAGTACGACTTGTCAAATCATGTAAAAGAATCGAATTAGGTCGGAAAAATGAACTAAGTATTCATATATGTAGAAGCTTGTTCAAAAACGGTTTGCTCCTGATGTTCGTGATTTCAGATGCTTATAGACTAGCAGCCGCTGGCTCTTTAAACCCGTGGAGGTGTTTTTATGAACGGGACACACTCAGCCCTCGAAGTGATCGATGTCAGTGAGCATTTACAGGGCATGATGTCAGGGTCACGCGACATGGGAGTGTAATGAGGGCAGGTCAGGCACAGCACTGTGACCCCATTTTTAGAAAAAGTCTGTTTAAACAGAATCCAGTACCACCCAATCTAGAATAGAGAAATTGGAGAAGTGGCGAGAGGTAGGTGGTTTCATTTTCTTCCTTTAGCTTCTCTGACTTTCCTGACTTTTTTACGCATCCGACTGGCATGGCTTTGGTGACAAAGGAAAAGGGAAAGAAGCCCGGCTGGTGTAGCGCAGTGGATTGAGCGCGGGCTGGGAACCAGAGGGTCCCGGTTCGATTCCCAGTCGGGACACATGCCTGGGTTGCGGGCCAGGTCCCGAATGAGGGCCATGTGAGAGGCAACCATACATTGCTGTTTCTCTCTCCCTTCTCCTCTCTCTGAAAATAAATAAATAAAATCTTAAAAAAAAAAGATTTCCATTTCTAAAAAAAAAAAAAATCCCAGGGGCAGATACTGTTATTAAAAGGGGAAAGAGTCAGGACACCACTCCCCTGGCCGGGCTGCCTCTGCGTGGCCGCAGGGCCAGGCTGAGCGGCTGCGCCTGGACCTTCGGGAGGCATCACTTGTAAGCTCCCTGCAGCCCAGGCCCCCGGTCAGTGTGAGGGCCACCCTCGTGAGAAAGACCTGTGGTGGGCACACAGGTGCCTGGGCACCGCCTCACCCCGGGGTCCTGGATCTCTTTAAGGCCAAATTTCTGGGAGATTAGCCATGCAGAGGAGGGGAGATGGAGCTGACTCACCGCAGTGGCGGGGCTTGCGTGAGGTGGGACAGGTGGTCAGGGACATTCCGATCCTGAAAGATTTGAGACTTACCCTCCGGGCAGAAGAAAGCAGAAGGGAAGAGTGTGGGGTGGGGGGAGTGACGTGGTCGGATTTGCATTTTAACAAGGTGATTCTGCAGCGTGGAAAATAGGTTAGAGGTGCAGACAGGAGCCAGGGCGGGGACACCTGCTGCAGGTGAGAGGTGCCAGGGAGCCAGGGAGGGGTGGGGGGAGGAGCTGGGGACTGGGGGCGAGGTCCTGTATGAGTTGGGCAGTAGGACGCACCTGCCTTAGATGGGATTCGAAAGTGACGGGGGGTCAGGGAGGGTGGGGTGGGCTCCAGGTTTCTGACAAGCACCCCTGTGGGAACAGCGGGCCTCGGACAGGCCCTGGTGGGCTCAGGGGCTGTGGTGTCACCGTTGTGCATACTGGAACCAGGCCTGCTGACGAGCTCCCTGCAGGTCAGCCAGGAAAGGGGTTTAGATGTAGACAGAAGGAAGGACAGGCGGGAGGAAACCAGCTCCCCCAGGGCAGATGGTGTGTGGAGAGGAGGACAGGGGATGGGACTCTGGGGTGCGGGGTGAGGGAGCTCCTACTAAGGGTCAGGTGGGGACAGCCGAGGCAGGAGGGTGTTCTGGAAAGCCAGGACTGAGATGTTGAGGGCCTCTGGATTGCTGAGTTCAGGGCCCAGGCCAGGAGGAAGGCAGCCCGTGGGCCCTGCAGTGGCCAGGTCTGGACTGCAGAGGGCGCTCTGAGGGGCAACTGTGACTATTTTGGAATTTAGGGAATGCTTCAGGGCAGGAATTCCAAGAATGGCTGCAGGAAAATTCAGGCAAAGGCACCTTTGAGGAACCCAGCGTGCATACATAATGTGCGGCTTATCGCGTGAGTACAGTGGGCCTTTATTCATAATCACCCGGAAACGAAGGAGCAGTTTGTCTACCAGACAGGTACACGCCCTGTTGCAAGTCCAGTGGATTTAAAAGTTGACGCGGGCCTGTGAATTCGCGGGCGTAATTATTCTCTGATAGCTTTTCATTGCACGTAATGCGCTTTTAATGGAATTAATGTACTGTGTCAACAAATACATTGTTTTTATTGTGCAAAGAGGAGGCTTCTAAAAAAGAAAAAAGAGTCAGAATGGTGTGCCAGTGGTTTATGGAGCGTTCCTGCGCAGACTGGGCGGTGCACCTGCCCACTTGGTACTTCCTGTCCCGCGCCGGCTTGAGAGGAGGGGAGGGCAGTATGTTTGGGTGCTGGCTGGAATTCATCTTTGAATCCTGCGTTTCTGTCTTGTATCCTCACTGTTCTCGGGCCAGGGGCAGCGGCCGCTGTGGAATTGACCAGGGCCACCGGGCCGGCACCTTTCCGGGCAGACCAGGCCACCTATACCTTGGGCCCCGTCACCGTGCGGGATTCTGTTTTCCGCTCCCTCAGCCGGGCAGCCAGCTACAAGCCTGTAGAAGCCTTGACCTCGGTGCTGCAGCCAAGAGCCCTCCAGGGCAAGCGGGGGACTGGCCGGCCCCTCCCCCTCCCCACCGTGGAAGGGAGTCCTTTCTGCTGACAGGCAGGTGCCTGCACCTCCGAAGGCAGAACCTGTTGCCGTGGGCTTGAGTTTTAATAACAGATTTTCTATTTTCTGTGCAAAACATGGGAAATGGAAAAGTCCAAGGAGGAGGCCTGGCCTGGTAGCTCAGTGGGTTAGAGCGGCGTCCCGATGCGCCAAGGTTGTGGGTTTGATCCCCGGTCAGGGCACATGCAAGAATCAACCAATGAGTGTATCCATAAGTGGGACAACAAACCTCTCTCTTTTTCCCCCTCCTCTCAACTCCCGCCTCCTTTCCTTTTTCTTTCTAAAATCAACAAAAATTATAAAAATAAAAAAAATAAAAGTACAAGGAGGAAATCAGAATCCCACTCTCTGTGCGTAATCAGTATCTTTGGGCATTGGTGCTGGTTTCCTCTGTGCTGGCATCTACATTATTTACTTAACACGAGGGGCGTCGCCCCCCCGCCCCCCGCACCCGCTTTTCCTTTGCTGCTGCTCTTCCTTTGATGCAGCATGAACGTTCCCACATGGCATGAACCCTCCCGTCACGTGATTTTTGGGCAGCTGTGGCGGGGGGGTGGGGTTGGGGGGGGACCTGACAGACACAAGCAGTTCCCTTGCACTGCACACCCCGGTCCTTTCCCGGTTTCAGAATTACACAGGACACTTCGCTCGAGACCTGGCATTCTTAGCAACTATGGAATTACCGGTTCGGACCGTATGCAGAGTTCAAAATCATTCACAACATCACACATGCACAATGCATTCGCACAGCACGTTTAATAGATTAAAGATTAAGATCACAGAACGTTGCACTATTTTTTTTTAAGATTTTATTGATTTATTTATTTTTAGAGAGAGGGGAAGGGAGGGAGAAAGAGAGGGAGAGAAACAGCAATGTATGGTTGCCTCTCACATGGCCCTCACTGGGGACCTGGCCCACAACCCAGGCATGTGCCCCGACTGGGAATTGAACCGGGACCCCCTGGTTCACAGCCCATGCTCAATCCACTGAGCAACACCAGCCAGGGCAGAACATTACACTTTTAAACATAATTTGGCTCTTCGATTAAAAAAAAAAAATTCTTTTGCATCTAATAATGAACTCTGTTTCAGTAGATCGTTAAAGTTTTCCTGGTGTTGCTCTTACATGTCTGTCTGTCCTAAGACATTCTACTTTTCACTTGGCGCTCTCCCTGGAGTCGTTCATTTTATTTCTTCTTCCAACAAGTCTTTACTTGCATGGGATGTGGGCAAGCCATTTCAGCCCTTGGTGCCTCAGTTTTGTCCTCTGCGCCGGGGCCCCCAAACCACACACACCTTTGACGGTTGCCAAGATCGACGGTTGACCCAGAGTTAAAGTGTGAATTAAAGTGTAAATCAGCCCTGGCTGGTGTAGCTCAGTGGATTGAGCGCGGGCTGGGAACCAAGCGGTCCCGGTTCGATTCCTAGTCAGGGCACATGCCTGGGTTGCGGGCCAGGTCACCGTGAGGGCCATGTGAGAGGCAACCATACATTGCTGTTTCTGTTTCTCTCCCTCGCTTTCTCCCTTCCTTCCCCTCTCTCTAAATAAATAAATAAATAAATAAATAAAAAATAAATCTTTAAAAAAAAAAGTGTAAATCCTTAGTCAAGTGTCCGGCATACACTTGGTGCTCAACTAATGCCACTTCTGCTACAGTTTTTGGACATGTGAATTGTGTGGCCAGGTGATACCCTCAATTCCCTTACGACATCTTATTCTTTTCGATGAATTCCCTTGAGTTTTCCAGTTCAGATAGATGCATCACTTTCCAGCAGCGAGACCTTTGCCCGCTCTTTCCAATCCTTCAAACATGCCCTTGTTTATCATGTTTAATTCTATCAGCCAGCTGGGATGGTTTTCTGTTGCCACATCACAAACTGCCAGGAGCAGGGTGGCTTAAAACGGCACCGATTTATTATCTCACAGTTTCCGCCGGTCAGGAGACCCGAACGTGTGAGTTCAGCCCTCTGCTCAGGGTGTAAAGGCTGCAGGCAAGGCGGGCGGGGGGCTGGCTGTGCCTCCTGCAGAGGAGAAAGATCTGTTTCCACGCTCCCTCAGGCTGTGGGCAGGACTCACTTGTGTGGTCATTTGGCTGAGGTCCCTGTTTTCCGGGGAAGCTCTCAGCGCCCTCGGCTCCCCTCACACCACGGCACCTTACTCCTTCCAGGTCTGCAGCACCGCCTCCCTCGGGCTTCAAAGTTTTGACTTCAGGAAAGGCCCAGGCCCACACGGGAGAATCGTCCTTTTTTTTTTTTTTTTAAGTAATTTTTTTCTTTTATTGATTCTAGAGAGAGGGAAAGGGAAGAAGAAGGAGAGGAGAGAAACATCTATGTGAGAGAGAAACACGGATTGGTTGCCTCTCGTATTAGCCTGAACTCGGGACCAAACCTGTCACCCAGGCATGTGCCCTGACCAGGAATTGAACCCGTGACCTTCCTGTTTGCAGGATGACGTCCAACCAGCTGAACCACACCAGACAGGGCAAAACAATCGTCCTTTTGATAAACTCAAAAAACAAACTTATTGGAGACTTAGGTACAGCTGCAAAATCCTTTCGCCCTCATCGTTTAGTGTAAGGGAGCTGCGGGACTGAACTCCGTCAGGGCCCGCCCACACTGGAGGGGCGGGGATTCTCTAGGGGATGAACACAAGGGCGTGGACCTTCAGGACATCTCAACCTTCTGCATCCCATGCTACTGTTTTCAGAGTAATTTCAAATATCAGTGATGGTTGTGATCGTCTTTGCCTTGTGCTGTTCAACTAAGAGCTCTTTCTTCATAAAAAAAACAGAGTCTGAACTTTATCCAAATATTAAGAAAATCAGCCCTGGCCAATGTGACTCAGTGGTGTGGAGGGTCCTCCTATAAACCGAAAGGTTGCAGGTTCGATTCCTGGTCAAGGCTCATGCCGAGGTTGCGGATTCAGTCCCCAGTTGGGGTGCATGTGAGAGGCAACCGATTGATGTTTTTCTCTCTCCCTCCCT
>PVJI01010385.1:0-60638 GCA_004026765.1 Micronycteris hirsuta | reverse complement strand
ACCTGTTCTGAGACAGTGTTAGTACTTTATGTTAAATGCTAGAGCAGAAGGGTGCATAGAGAGCCCCTTGGGCCACAGGACCTCAGTCCTAGGGGCTGATGCTAAGGAAGGCTTCGGAGAGGGGATAATACCTGAGTAATGTCTGAACAGTAGTAGGAGGTCAACAAATGGACTGGGATTGAGTGGGGTGGATCAGTAAGGAAAGCATTTTCCATGAAATGTCAAAAATGAGCAAAACCAAGAAAGCGATGGGGTTCAGTACATGCAGCCCCCAAAGTATAGCGCTCTGCATATTGAACGGTTAAGCTGAAGAGGTCTGAGCAAATGGCAGAAGCAGCCAGGTCACTCTGACCTCCTCCCTACTCACCCTTATTCCTCAAAATGCGTCACAAAATCCTCCCATGAGAGGTGCCCTTCCTACACCCAGAGGAAAGGAGCATCCTTTTTCCAAAGGCAAAGGGACTCCTGGAAGAATCCAAACAAACAGGCCTCACTAAGTTTCTCCCAGTTTACTGCACTTACCTCACACTCCTTAACCTGTTGCATTCCCCCAAGATGGTGCACAAAATAGACAAATCTAACATCTCTTTGGGTCTTCACTGCCTTGTGAAGACTTCTGCATCGTAGTGAATAAACTTGAATGCTTTTCTCCTGTTAATATGTCTTTTCAGTTTAATTTTCAGATCCAGCCAGGGACCCTAAGAGGGGAAATTTTTCCTTCCCTGCAAAAGCATGAACTAGCACGGCCTGTGCATTACTTTTTACGGTAATGAATAGTGAAAAGTACTGTTCATTTTCACTGAGTGAAACAGTGAAAAGTTCAGGCAATTTTTGTCTCCACAGATACGGTGGCTTCAACAACACAAGTCTGCTGTGTGTCAGTCCTGTAACAGGGGCCAAAGTCTCACACAGTTTTCCCTGGGCTGAAATCACAATCTCAGCAGGACTGCAGGGGGCTCTAGCAGAGAGCCCATTCCCTTGCCTTTTCCAGCTTCTATAGGTTGCGTACGCTCCTCACTTTGTGCCCCTCTGCCATCTTCAGAGTCAGCAGAGAGGGGTCCAGTCCTTCTCACGCTGCTGTCTGTCTGGGTCACTGGGTCTGGGAAAGGGTCTTTCCTCTTTGAGGCTCCTGTGAGGGGGGACACCAAAATACTTGGAATTTATTTATAAAAAATTGTGTATTTATTCTTACATGTTTAAACATCAATCACCTTTGAAGTACTCTCCATTTGATGCAATACACCTACCGAGACATTTTTCCCACTGCTCAAAACAGTTTTTGAACTCGTCGATTTTGATGCCTTTAGTGCTTCTGCCATTTTTTGTTTCACCTCTTCTACGTCAGCAAAACATTTCCCATCGAGGACTTTTTCCATCTAGGGAAACAAAAAAAAAGTTGCTCTGAGTGAGATTGGGTGAATGGGGAGGGTGAGACACAGGGCGTCATGCCATTTTTGGTCAAAACTGCTGAACACTCAGCGCAATGTGGGTAGGTACACCCATAAATCACCCATCATGCAATGAGCAAACACATCCATTTTTCGAGTCTTCAAAATTCACTGAAGCTGAATGCAGCTTCTCACAACAACACCAGTTGGTACACTG
Source organism: Micronycteris hirsuta (assembly GCA_004026765.1). Lineage (NCBI taxonomy): Eukaryota > Metazoa > Chordata > Mammalia > Chiroptera > Phyllostomidae > Micronycteris > Micronycteris hirsuta. Next base: position 59,033 of record PVJI01010385.1, on the reverse strand, counting down.
ATGCACATGGATTCCTAGAACACTCGCCTAGTGGAGGAAGCCTGTACCACAAAGGGCCTGCCCACCAGAAGATAATTCCAGGGTTTTTTGGGTCCCCTCTCATATGATTATATTGGGCTGACCTGAATAATTCAGGTTAATTCCCCATGTCAAGGTCCTTAACCTTAATCACATCTCAGTGGACCTTTTGTCCTGTAAGGTAACGTTCACAGGTTCTGAGAATTAGGGGGTGGACGTCTTTGAGACGCAGAGCCAAGAGTGTAACATGGTTAGATTTCAGGGTTCTGGGGAGTAAATGGCAAAAGATTAGGCTACAGGTGTCTGAAGAGGCCAGACCAAGAAAGCTCAAGAGTGGATATTACCTTGTGTATTATTTGTTTCTTCGTCTTCCCAACATTACACACCCCTCTCTCTTGTGTCCCTCATCTCCTTTGAAGAACTTCCCCTTGGGCATTGTGCACACTGTGGTTTTGGTCAGGCCGTTCATCATAGCATATTACTCCCCCATCCACAGGATTGGACCAGTGACTCAGGCCTGCCGCCTTGGCCTTTGTACTTGGTCCAAAGTATAGACATATTGTTTAAACAGAAACTTCGCCTTGGATTCCGTACACAGATACTGGCAGAGAAGGTGTCTTTCCTGGCTTTGAGGTTGCTAGCTGAGATGATATAAGTCTCAAACGATCCACGGTTCTGCTCTCAAATCCCAGCGGCTGGGAGGAAGCTGGTAAGAAATGCAACTTCCTAACAAAGAAGAGAAGCAAGAAATAGAGATCTGAGGACTAATTTAAATCGCTGGACCTAAAACTGTCCTTTTCTTCTTAGTGGGTCACTTGCAACTGAAAGAATCCTAAGTAATTCACCCTCTGTCCTGTGAAAAATCTTCCAGGGATGAAAGCAATGGAGAGATGAGGTCAGGTTTGCCCTGAAGCAATGTACTGAATGGCTTTTAGTAAAGACAGAGGCCCTTGCAGTCTTCCAGGTGACAGCTGATGTGTGGTTAAATTAAACTGCCAAGCCAGCGGAACACAGAACTTTAGCAGGGGGTGGCCAGCAATGTCAAATGTTGCCGGGAACCAGAGAATAAAAGCAAAGAGCATCCATTTGATTTGTTGGTTAACCTGAACGAGAGTCATTTAAATGGGCTAGTAGGAGTTCAATTGTAGGTTGATTGTAAGAGATTGAGGAAGATGGTGCTTTAAACAATATTTTCATTGTTATATCTGATTATAAAAGTAATTCTCATTGTAGAATATCCAACCAATGTATAAATAGATGAAGAAAATAAAAATCACCAATAACCTCATCTGTATTAACTACTACTGATGATTTAATCTTTCCCTTCCAGACAATTATATGATTCTGCATTTATCACATTATGTAATATTATTAACAATTCCTCTTGTCGTGAAGTCTCCTTGAAAATACAACTTTTATTGTCTGCATAATATTCCATCATGTGTCAATGCTTTTAGATAGTTTTGAACACAAATTACAAGATCATAATAGTAAATTATATGAGAATAACTTTAAAGTTTTTTCCTCTTTTTACCTTAAATTGGTACCTCTCAATCAATAATGCCCTAGTAAGTCTGCTTCAAGTTCTTTATTTTAAAGATTGTTTAAAATTACCAATTGCATATGCATTTTTACTATCAATAGCCATTATTGGCTTCCCCTCTTTCTCTCTCTACAGAAGGAGCAAAATGTGTCATTTAGCTTTCTTTTGTTCCTGAAATAGTAGAATTCTTTTTTTTTCTGTTTCCTTTTATGTCTCTCAGATGTGGCATCCTGGTTCCTACTGAGCTTTTCTGACCCAACTCCTACAAGCTTCTGTTAGTCCTCTGTGATCTCCTCAGGAATTTGCCCTACATTCCACTTCATGTGGCATTTCCATTTGTGCTTCATCTCCTTGTGAAGTTCTTTCTTAAGTAACTTTTATAACCCTTGCCAGTTTTTTCTCTTTGCAAATATAATAGATTGTGCTGCTGCTGCTGCTGCTGCTGTGTTTGGGGGAGTGTTTTGCTTGAACCAGTCAAAAGCAGCATTTTGACCAAATCAACAGTTGATACAATGACATTCAGCTATTAGAAGTTCATGTTCAAAATCACCAATAAGGTAGATACCCAGAAGAAATTTATATATACAAGGGAATTAACATATTTGTTATATTATTGGAGTTCTATAACTTGTCAAACAAAATACTATATCTATGAGGAACATATAATCAATAAAATCAGTAAAGTGTTAAAATCTTGACAAGATCATGATTCCATCATTTAATATGTTGATTTAGCCAACTGGGAATTCAGTAATATAGAGAGTAAAAATATTTAAATAAAATTCCTCAATTCAAACACTTAGGGAACAAAGTATGACATTTTATTTTGTGCCATATTTTTCTTGAAAGATCAAAAATAGAATGTTTTCAGCATTTCTCCTATAGGTTTACCAACCTGACTAAAAAAAGCCTTTCTATTATGGAAAATTTTAAACATATACAAAAATAAAGAGAATAATATTATAAACATTCATATACCCATCACCTAGCTTCAAAACCTATGAACATTGCTTTGTTCTGTGCCAACCTTTCATTTCCTATACACACTCAGTATAATTTTGAATAAAAGGTCAGACATTACATCTTATCATCTGTTAATATTTTGTGTAAAACTCTAAAACTCTACAGACTTAAGAATATAACAAAAAATACCACTATAACACCTAAAGAAAAATCAAACAGTAATTTTTTGTTGCTCTATTACAGTTGTCCTAATTTTCTCCCATTGCTGTCTCCTGCCCCCCAGTCTCCCACTCCCCAGTCAATCCATGTCCATGGATTGGGTCCATGGACTGTTGTCCATGTCCGTGGGTCATGTATACCTGTTCCTTGACTAGACCCTTCCCCTTCTTTCCTCACTTTTCCCCCTTCCTCCTCCCCTCTGGTTGCTGTCAATCTGTTCCTTGTTTCCATGCCTCTGGTTCTATTTTGCTCATTTGTCTTGTTCATTAGGTTCTTCTTTTAGGTGAGATCATATGGTATTTGTCTTTTGCCACCTGGCTTATTTAACTTAGCATAATAATCTCTAGTCGTTTCCATGCTGTCACAAAAGGTGGGAGTTCCTTCTTTCTTTCTGCTGCGTACTATTCCATTGTGTAAATGTACCATAGTCTTTTGACCCACTCATTTACTGATGGGCACTTAGCCTGTTTCCAACACTTGGCTGTTGTAAATAATGCTGCTATGAACATAGAGGTGCATAAGTTCTTTTGAATTGGTATTTCAGGATTCTTAGGGTATAATCACAGCTCAAATAATTTTTTTAAGATTTTTTATTTATTAATTCCTAGAGAGGGGAAGGGAGGGAGAAAGAGAGAGACACGTGTGGTTGCCTCTCATGTGGCCCCTACTGGGGACCTGGTCCACAACCCAGGCATGTGCCCTGACTGGGAATTGAACCTGTGACCCTTTGGTTCACAGCCCGCGCTCAATCCACTGAGCTACACCAACCAGGGCTCAAATAATAATTCTTAATGTCACTTAAGATACACTTGGTTTTTAAAGGTCTCCAATTGTCTCATAATTTATTTTTTAAACTTTGTTTCATTTGAATTTGGTGGTTATTAAATATATTATGGTTGGCTTATAGGTCTCTTAAGACTCTTTTAAGATATAAGTTAACACTCCATTTCTTTTTATCTTGTTCCTTGACATTTATTTGTTGATGAAGTCGTGCCAAAACATTTAAAAATTTTCTTTTTGAGTTCAATAATCTGTTATGTAAAACTTGACTTCTCTCAAAATATGAGAATCTATTTTAAAAATAGTTAAATCTGTTTAAACTAAAGGCAGTACCATAGCAGTAAGCTGAGTGAAGGAAAGTGTGGAGTCTGTCTTTGTTACTAAAATCCTAGTACCTAGCACCTAGCACCCAGCATGCTGATGATGAGCCCCTTGAAGCCATCAGGAAATGGTCTAAACTAATTTAGATTGACTATAATGTTCACTTATTCCTTTATTGAATGAGTGCTTACTGAGGACTTGTTTTATATTAGACAAATGCATGCATATGTTTATGCAATATAGACATCAATTTCAAATGTAGCTTAGTCTTCAAATGAGCATAAATAAGAAATATTCCCATGAACAGATGTATTCTATTTAAACTTATTTGCTTATTATTTGATCACATATAGAGCCCGAAATAAATAATAAATGGGAATACTGTCTTCTTACAGTAGTTTCCCAGAGATTCAGTGGCTGAAAGAGAGACCAGGAAGAAAGTTGAATGAGTAGTAATTCATTCATCTACCAAATATGCTCTAGATTTTCCCATGCTATCTCAAAAGGTGGGAGTTCCTTCTTTCTTTCTGCTGCATACTATTCCACTGTGTAAATGTACCATAGTCTTTTGACCCACAAATATTGAGTATGTACAACTATTTTGTACAACTTTTAATCATAATAAAGATATCTATATTTTATTCCAGGTGTAACAGAAGAATCAAAAGAAAAGTCAAATTGGAAGAACTAGGGATACATGTCAAAATTTGATGACAGATTTTCTAAGAAATGAAAATAGGAAAGAGTAAGGGTTAATTCCAAAATTTTTAGCTTTCAATACTAGGAAAGTAAAGTAGTATTATATGCAATTATTATGTAAAATAGCATAGAAAATTTTCAAAATATCACACCCAAATTCTATTATTGTATTACATTTTAAAAACAAGGACAGAAAACTTTTCAATGATTTAAAATATATAACTATTAGAATAATTTGGTAATTTTTTACATAATTGTCACTATAATTTTGAGCCACAGAATTTAAACAGATGCAATTTTATATTATATACAGATGGTTTATGTCACACTTTACTTTGGATAAAATATATTTAAATATATTTTCCAATTATTTAAAATGTGATATTATGAGTGCTTCTTTGTAGCATGCCTTGTGCAGTGGTTAATCTTTTGTTTTTGGAAATGAGCCCATTTATACTTGTAAGATGCTTAAAAAGGAAATAATTATGCACCCAAATCTGGTTTTTAGGAGCAGATAATCTAACTTTACTAATGTATTGAATGGGACTGAACTTATCTTTTAGATAATACAAATTTGTTCCTCAGAACAAATCATAAATACCTGAATTAATGTGCTGCAGACAGCTTAATGGCCTGAAGAAACAAATAGATTCTCACTAGATAATCTATGTATCTTATTAATTTATTGAACCCACCTCAAAATACTTCAAAAATAGTATGAAAACCATAGAAGGAAAATTTCAAATAAATTCAGCATTTTTAACCATAAAATTCCTATCAAGTCAATGGATGTTTCTCAGAATTATCGGGTGCCACCTCAAACATCTGTTGTTATGATGTTATGTTACACAGCATTCTCTTTGACCCCCAATAGAAGGCAGACCAATTTACAAATGTATAAAGCAATTAAGATTATTACCACTGAGCTATATTGTCATCACTATACCATCCTTGTGATAAAATGTCAAGTTTCAGTCTATTATATTCATTTTTTAAAGCTTAGTATACAATGGAGGGCCTTATATATGTATTTTTGAACTCTGATTTCATTTCACTCATTTTTAAATGGCATAATAATCTAGGGTCCTTATTAAGAATTAACATCAATAACTTGATTGTTTCTAAACCCACAGTCTTAGTGATGCTATTGGATGCATTGCGCGTCACTCATCCATTCTCTGCAGCTGTTGGACCAAAAGCATCAAGTCACAACTACATATTGGACACTCTATTATAACTTCTCTTCCATTTTATAGTTTTTATTATAAACACAATCACTGTAGTTTGTATTTACTGAGTACCGTAAATTGTCCAATTTGTAAAATGTATATGTATTGAAGAGTGTGTACCAACTACTATGCATAGACCCTTTTATGAGTTATTTCCATTTAGCCACAAAACAATCCTGTGATATAAGCATAATTTTTAACCCTCATTTTAGAGAAAAGATCTGAAGATTCAGGATGGCTCAGTGATTTGACTAAGATCACTCAGCTACTAACTGGTAAAAGAGATTCAGGTCAGTCTAATTTCATTCTTCCAGTTATTCTTTCGTGAAACAAATGTTTAGGGAGGCACTTTGTACTGCAGTGCTTTGCAGTAGACCGTGATGTGATGAAAGAGGTGAATAGCTTAGAACCCTGAGTCTTAACACACATTGCTATGTAGTATACAGGTGCTCCTCCTAACAGTGCTTGAAAGTAGGCAGAACAGGCATTATTCTCCATAATCTATAGACAAGAAAGCTAAAGCATGTCACATAGCAAGCGACTTTCAGAACTGCGATTGGAATTTAGATCTCTAACTCAACATCCAGGAAACTTTTCTGCCATGAACTTGGAGTGCCGAATCTCTTCTTTATTCTGGACATATTCTACAGTTGAGCCCAACTAGAGCTTAACTGTAAACCTTCTCTAGTCTCCGAGGCCAAACTGCAGACTCATATCCTCCATGAAACATTCTCCTCTCTCCCACTTGATCTTTCACTTCTTTAATCTTTGATGGTTGGATGAAATATTGAGAGATTCTTGACATATTTTAACTGTTTTGCAATCTAAATGTGAAGATATACTGTCTTACTGTGATATTGAACAGTGTTTACCTTAAAGAAGGTGAAAACAGAGTACTTGTTTAATGAATAATCACAAAACAACAGAAGAATTTATACCCAAATGATGTAGAACTATTCCTTGTTCTTTAGAAAACATCCCCACTTAAGATGGTAAGGCACATTTTATTTCAGGACTATGCCCTTTAGATTTGGCTCTATACATAAAATGCGTTTATGAGCATTGCATTTGACATATTTGATTTCCCATTGAATGTTGCCACTAACTTTCTTTGGGCAATATTAAGGATAAATTTCCCAAAATGTGTTTCATAGATCATTAGTCCCTCAAGGTGTCTAATAAAAATGTGGAGAGTAACCCAAAGCTACATAAGGTCAGGAAACATCAATGCTATATGCCCCTTTTTGCATATTCATGAAGCAAATCAATATTTCAAAGATTTTTTGAAACTCTATACTAAAGAAGCTTGTTTAACTTCTCATCCTTGTATTTCCCAAACTTACTTGACCACTGGAACACATTATTCCTTTTATTATAGCATAGAATTTTATAAACTTAGACACAGCTTGTGTTAGCCCAATCCAATTGTTGAAGATGACCTACAATAGTTTCTTTTCTGCGACCAAGAACATCTATGTCACCTGTAACAGCTGTAGCAGATGCAGTCATTGTCATCATTGTCCCTAAATTCTTCGTTTTTGGATGCAACTCTTGTTTTTTATTCTTTCCAAATATTTCATGTAATTAATAACTAAAACTTTCTCCTGAGAAAGTCTCTTTCTTTTCCTCAGTAGAAAACTTAAATTTGTTTCAATCTCCAATTTTCAAATACATAAATATTATTTTGAAAAGTAAAATTTACTTTTGTGAAGGGCACCTTGATTTTTTAATACACTTGAGATAAAACCAAAGGAAAATACTTTTGCTTATTGACCTGCTGTTTATAATCTTTCACTTCGAGGCTGGGAAACCAGTTCCCTTTGATCATTGCCCAAATGAAAGCTAAAATCTCCTAGAACATTGATCCTGAGAAATGAGTCATAGGTTTCAAGTTTCAAGTTGAGAGGTTGGAGCTTTGGAAGACAATATACCAGCCTGGAAAAGGATAAAGTTTGCTCCAAGAGCAGAGAATTGGAAATTTTTAAAAAGGTCAAGGTTTCTTTCAACTCAGAAATTCATATTCTACATTTCTTTCAATTCCATTGAAATCAAGAAGCATTCACTCTACCTATATGATAGAAAGATGGGGGGAAATTCTCTTGCCGTCAAGGAACTTCCTTTAATTTAAGACTACAACTCCAATCTTGGGAAAAACCAGAGGAATCCAGTAACCAGCTTTGGATATCTAAGAAATAAACCTCCAGCAATGAGTCTCTATTCCACTATTCAGGGGGGAAAAATAAGTGCTGCTTAGACCTGTTGTTTAGAAAGCTTTCCTAGTGAAGCTAAAGTTATATATCTGATTTCTATAAGCATTTATTTATTCATTCAAAAATGTTTGTTTGAGTAAAATAGTAAGAAAAATAAAGCTTTGTGCAAGGCACTCTGCTGAGAAAGAGGTGATTAAGACATGGCTTCCACCACTTAGGTGTTTAAAGTCTGGTGAAAATATAATACATATACATAAATATTACACAGTATCAAAAGTGAAAAGTGCCATGTAATCGATACATAAGGTTCTGTGGGAATTTATACAAAGAAGGTATTTCCTCCTTGGAGTATCCTTATGGAGGACATGGAAGGACCTTGAAAAACTAATAGAACAAAGTGTTTAGGGAATTGGAAATGAGGATGGGGGTGGCCACAGGGTATGGCAGATAGAGAGAGTAGCATGAGCAAAAACTGAGGCAAGAAGGCATGAGGCAGGTAATGAGCACAAGAAAGTATTTCCTTACACGTGGAGGGAAGGGAATATGAATGAATTTGAGGGAGAGTAAGCCCAGATAATGGAGACCCTCAAAAGCCACGTAATGAAGATGATGCTAATACTAAATAAAAATAGTTGTGGTAGTAATAGTAATAGTGGAAGTGAACATTCATTGTGGATTTATCATATGCCAAGTACTGTTCTAAGTATTATTTAATTTCTCAGCAATCCTATGAAATAAAAAGTCTTTATACAGATTATTCTAATTTTATAGGTAAAGACATGGCCCCACAGAGACATTTTGACTATGATTACATAGGACTTAACTCTTCTTAAACTTAGAAAAGTTGCTAGGGCTCATATGCTAGGTCAGCTGTTGCATGGCCATAAACTACCCACTAATTACAAAATGCATTGAAATCAAGGATGGGAAGAAAGAGAATGCACAAAATTCTATTCTAGAGTATGTATCAAGTTAAAGTAGACAACTCTACGGATAGTAAGCATGTATTTTCACTAAACCAATTTCTTATCATCAAAAAGTACATGTTTAGTTAGTCCAGAATGTGCATTTGATTTAGAAGATCGCTTTGGTTCATATAAATGAACACTACAACCTAAGCTTCATTATATTGTTATTAATGTCCTTTCCTACATTGTCTTTATATTTGGTATTCCTTTGTAATGCTGAAGCATTATTTTTATTACCCTGACATGAGGTTAGTCGTTGATAGTTCAAAAGATTGTGAATGAAGGTTTTAGATCTACAATTAACTGGCACTTGGCCTTGACAAAATAAATTTTTGTTCCATTTTACTTAAACTACATCTAAAATTACAAAAAAAATGTTATTTTATTACATAGATGGTCCTAAGTTACTTATCTGTGACCCATTAGGTGAAATATGTGTACAAATTTATTTTCAATTAAAGCATGTTTGATATAACCCACAGCAGAAGGCCACTTTTGTCAAAATCAATAGAGAAAAAAATAGAAGCTCAAGATAAAATACTATAGTATATTGATAAAAGAAACCAAAATTCATTAAATAAAACATACTTATTGGGATTGAAAACATAGATACAATTTATGTAAAATTTTAGGATCTGATCATAAAAATAGAAAGGATATATTCACATATTAAAACAACTGCAGCCTGGGAACCAAAGCATCGCTGGTTCGATTCCCAGTCAGGGCACATGCCTGGGTTGCAGGCCAGGTCCCCAGTAAGGAGTATGCGAGACGCAACCGCACATTGATGTTTCTCCCCCTCTTTCTCCCTCCTTTTCCCTCTCTCTAAAAATAAGTAAATAAAATATTTTTAAAAAGAAAAAAAAAAAACAAAAAAACAACTGCAGTAGAACCTGGGCAGACTTTGCTAAATGTCAATGGAAGTTAAAGATGTTATTTAGCTGCTAGAAGAATTCAACATAGAACAAAATGATTTGTAGACACAGTAGAAAGCAACATATTAGAAATTTAATTGTTACATTTAAAAACAAAATATATAATGATTATAAAATGTAAAACAGTATCAATCTTGTTAGCTACATGAATGCTACTGAGATGATCGTTAGTATTTTATTTTTAAAAATTTATCTTGGAATCTAGAGGTGCTGAAGAAGAGATTTTCTTTATTGACCATCAATTTTCTTAGATCTATCAACAAACCCTGTTTTATACAGAGAGTAAAATATTATTTATGAAACCAAAAACAAGGAAAGAAGTGAAATTACTATTTTATGGAATATCTCAGACCTGAAAGCTCAGTTGACAAAAAGGTATATTTCTAAAACATCCAACATATGTTTTAATACTTGTAAAATAGAAAGGCTATATATCCAAAAAAAGCCAGGGAAAATTTAAGCTGCAGGTGCTGCTTGATCCTGAAGTCTCAGAAGAGTTTATTTGGACATAGCTCCTTCCCATTTCTCTGCTCTATTCTCCTTATTGGCTTTATCCTCAGGTTCCAAAGTGGTGGAGGCAAGACTGCCAACACCACCGAGCCCATGTGTTCACCATATTTTGTCCTGTGTGTATGGTAGGGGTAGGGTGGATTAACAAAATTCTTTGGTTCTGAGTCTAACTTTTATTCACTTGAATTTGGTCGTATGCTCAACCTTGAGTGAAATACTCTGGCCAGGGGAACCTAAATTGCCAGATGGGTTATGAGTAATAGTACTAGATACCTATTAATGCATAACAAATTAGCACAAAATTTAGCATCTTAAAACACACATTTTTTTTAAATCTCACGGTTTCTGTGGTCAGGAATTCGGCATGGCTTACTGGTTTTTGCTTCAGGCTTTCTCACAACGCTGCAGTTTCTATGTGTTGGCCAAGGATGAGCTCATCTGAAGGCTCAGCTGGGGGAGGGTCCGCTTCCAAGCTCACTCACGTGATCATTGGCACGATTCAATTCCTTTGGGTATTGGACCGTGGGCCTCCTTTCCCAGCTGGACATTGGTATTCCTCAGTTCCTTGCCATGGGACTCTAAATAGCAACTTATTTCACCAAAGACAGCAAAAGTAAGGGTCTCCTAGTAATATGAAGTCTGAATTTTTGTAATTTAATCTTGGGGGTGACATGCTGACAATGTTGAGATATTCTGTTGGTTAGAAGCAAGTTACTCCAGGATTTGTATACAGATTTGAGTTATATGTCCATCCCTGAAGATGGGGTGCAAGATTCTCTTTCCGAAGAACAGGACCTGAGAGCTAGCGAAGGGTTAAGATCCCCGCCCCCCAGGAACATAGAAAATCGGGTCATTATGGGAAGAGAGGAATGGATGCTGTGTGGTGGAAACAACCGCTAGTGACATGTTACCAGGTTTGGTTCTGGGTTTTTTAGAAAACAGAAAAAGCTCTTTTTCTGTCCCCATGACTTTGAGTCATTATTAATCTCAATGCTTGTTTTAAATTACTTAATTATATGTTTATCTTATGGAATGAAGTTGTTTTGGTCTGTTAATTCAACATTTCTAAGCCAACTCTATTTCTTTTTTTATTGGGGGTTTATATTCTAACTTTTAGCCAGAGCCTCTCTCTGAAATAGATGAACATTTCTGTTTGTGAAATTGCTGAGATTGTCTTGTGTTGAGGATTACATTCAAGCTTGAGGCTGAATTTCTCTCAAAACTCATCCGACTTTATCTAAAGAGACACTTTCTGGTTGCTGAGACAATGAAGCAAAACCACGTCTTTAGCCCTGACTTACTTCAGGATTTTAGTAGAAAATGGAAAGAATCATTAACCTTGAGGTTAAAAATATTTTGAAGAGGCTTCTGTTTTATAGAAATCATAGATTTACTAGTTGACTTTATCAGTGAGAAAGTAAATAAGTCTTTATCACAGTGGGTATTTACTCAGGAGATTTCATAATAGTTGAAATTGTCAGGCTAAGATGATTAAATGAATTCAGTGCCTTATCTAGTTTCATACTTCATCACAAGGAGTGCGTTAGAGCAATGGGTATTAAATCTGACCCAGAGTTTCTTGTTGAGTTCTTTCAGAATTATGGATTTCATGGATTTTAGACAATGTTTGACTGACTCAGCAAGTTGATTTTTTGAAATTTGAAATTTGCTTATGGCTCAGGAGCCAATTAATATTAACAACAGTCCTGGCCAGGGTATTCAGTTGGTTGGAGTCTTATCCTGCACACCAAAAAGTTGCAAGTTTGACTCCTGGTCAAGGCACATACCTAGGTTGTGAGTTCCATCCCCTTTCAGGGTGCATGCAGGAGACAGCCAGTTGCTGTCTCTCTCTCTCTTTCCCTTCTTCTCTCTCTACAAGGAGTAGCCAACCTTTTGGCATCTCTGGCCCATGCTGGAAGAAGAACAATTGTCTTGGGCTACACATTAAATCCAAAAACACTAATGAAAACTGATGAGCATAAAAAATATTTTAAGTAAATTTACAATTTTGTGTTGGGCCGAATTCATAGGCATCCTGGGCTGCATGCAGGCCACGGGCCATGGGTTGGATACCCCTGCCTAAGCTCAATAAACATATCCTCAGGTGATGATTAACATTTATATATAACACATTATCATATATATTATTTATTATAAATAAATACTGCTATAGCTAATAATATGTAACTAATAGTTATATAGTGAATATTTTTATGTTTTCACTAATATTTGTTCAATGCATGATTTATGCCAAGTGCTAATCTAAACACTTTCCAGATTTATCAGTTCTTTTCATCTTCATACCAATCATGTTTTTAAAAATTATCCTGTATTCATTTCCTTTTTACCACTCTGTAATACATGCACAGAACACTTGGAATTGTGATATCTTCCTGTCCAGAGTTTTCATTTGCCATGTGTATTGAGCCAAGTTTGAACCAGTTAGGTGTCTCTGAGAAGAATCAACCCCACATCTAACTTCTGTGGTTGAAGTATGGCAGGCCAAGTTCCTTTGACAGGAAATTCAACCAGTCATTGAACCAATATCATCGAAAGACTGAGGATATTTGGAATTTCCTCTACTTAGAGCCTGCCTCTAAAATATTTGGTTGTGTCACTGAGTCTGTTTGCTTTGTAAGAGAGAAAGCCTTACAGGCTTCCTGTGTCTCCCTACTTCCAGCTTCTTCCCTGCATTTGTCTGTCTCTCACGTCCAGATATTGTTTGGACAGCACAAATTCGATTGTATCTCTCTGTTATTGAGAAAGAAAGTACTCCTTTTCTTGGCACACAGGTTTCTGGATTATCTGTCTTCTGTCTACATGTCTCACCCCATTCCTTGTGGCACTTCCCTCCTGAGACATGTACATATAGCCTTTGAGTTCCAGCAATAATGAATTGTTTGCACCATTTTTTACACAAATATACCTTTCACTCGTGTAATTCCCTCTGCCTGGAATACTCTTGTATTAGTCAGGATTCTCCAGAGAAACAAAACCAACAGAATATGCACATAGACACAGATATACAGAAGAGGAGATTTATTATAGGAATTGGCCCACACGATTATGGTGACTGAGAAGTTTTATACTCTGCCGTCTGCAAGCTGGAGAACAGGAAAGCCAACAGTGTAATTCAGTCTGAGTCCAAAGGCCTGACAATCTTAGATGCTGACTGTGGAAGTCCTGGTCCCAGTTTGAAGGCCACGGAACCAGGAGTACCAGGGTCAGAGTGCAGGAGAAGGTGAATGTAGCACCATAAGCTGAGAGCAAATCCACTCTTCCTCTGACTTCATTCTGATAAGCCCTCTACAGATTGGGTGATACCCCCGGCACTGGCGAGGGTTGGCTTCTTTACTGAGTCTACAGACTCAGATGTGAATCTCCTCTGGACACAGCCTCGCAGGCACACAAGAAATAATCGTTTTACCAGCTCTCTCAGCATCCCTTAACCTAGTCAAGGTGACACATCAAATTAACTATTATAAACATCTTCCTTTTATTTGCCTCACAAACTCCTACTAAATCTTCAAGTCACAGAACAACCGAACTTTTCTGTAAACTCTCTTAAGCCTTCTACCTAAGCCAAATTAAGCACCCTTTCCTTTTTTCCATAATTCTTATATTTGGTGCACACCACCATTGCAGCATTTGTCATCCTCCACAGTACTCTTCTCCCCACTGGACTGCGAGGTCCTGGAGGGCAGGGCAGGGCTCCTTTCCCCCGGGCCTACCATGCTCACCGGCACACGGGAGGCCTTGATGGCTTCGGGTTGTATTCCGCTTCTTCCCAAAGATTCAGACATTTGCCAGAAGCCTTAAAGGAAGGATAAATGAGAATTAAATCATGGAATTACTATTTCTTAAAATTAGGTATTCCCTGATTAAATATATATATATATATATTTGTCTGCCAGAAGATTGTAGACTTACATTTCATTTCCTATTTTAGACCATACCCCAGTGCATAAGTTGTCAGATCCTTTTTGTAAAGGCTGGTATTTCTTCAGTGTTTCATGAAGTTTTCAGTTCAAAATAAAATTCAAGGCCGTAGGGAAGATTGAATCTGAGCTCCTCACTTCCCTCAGCGTTTAAACACCAAAGTATAAATCTTGGAACATTTTCCTACTTAAATCTTGGCTTCATGATCCAGAACTCCGTTGACCCACAGTGTTGCACAGTTCTTGGAATGACTAATCTCTTTTCATTTTCCTGGTCTTCCACCTCTGCTTTGCATTTCTGTTTGTTTTGCCAAATGGCTGTCCTTTTATTTGCAGAAGAAGCATTGTTGTTATTGCATTATCTCTCTTCTTGCTAATTTTCACTGTCACTTTTTCTCCATAAGGAAAATTGATATGTAATTTATGTTTCTCAGCTCAGAGGGCTTTTTTAGAACAGGAAAAAATGAGATACTGATGCTTTTTAGTTAAAAATAGAATTGTTGGGATCTTTCTTTCACTGTCCCACAGGAATAAATACCATTCACTCCCAGCCCCCACACCTGTATTACAAGCTTTAAACGACTGGAAAGTAGGCTCACATTGAGACCATTGCTGTTGTTATTAGTTGAATGTGCAATTTCTCTCCAAAATATGGGTCTAGCCTTTTTATTTCAGTGGGCTTTTCTACCAGTCTCTTCAAAAATGACCAGTCTTTATTCAAAAGACTGGAATTATGTTGGAATAAGTAACCAATAGTCCCTTTTGCACTTCGGAATCTGGCCATACAAACCATTCCTTCTTGCTGTTCTGCTGCAGCTCTCTCTTCTCTTTTTGCCTTCGGATGGGTATGAAGACCAGGCTGCCCTTGCTGAGACCTGGTCCTTGGTGCATCAGATAAGACAAAGCCCCTAATGATATCATGGGTTTTGGGATTCTGATCACTTTACAGTACAATGTGCTTTCCTCTGTTATTTGGCCAGACAGCTGATTCCATTCATTGCTGTCTGTTTGCAACAAAGAGAACTGGGCAGGAAAAAGCACTGATGGTTCAGGACCAGTTCCTTTGATTGAGGGGTAAATGAACAACACAAGTATGTATTTTACTGACAGCAAAGATAATAGCATTTGAATAGCTCTTTGTAATTCATAGTGATTTTCCTGCACGTGTTAGTTCATTTTAGCATCAAACAAAACCATAAGGTAGGTGGGGTGAGGTATCACCTTCACTTCACCAAAGAAAAATGAAGGAAACTTGCCCAAGCACAGAAACAGCAAATATTTACATAATGAAGAAGAGCCAAAATTCAAAGCCATTGCCGCCAGGCTCCAGGGTCTGGGCTCTTGACCATCATGCTGTACTGGTTCTCTCTGAGGCAGCCTCGCCCTGGACGCACAGCACCGGCATCCACGCACTGCAGACCAAGGGGCTGAGCGCCCATTTGGAAACGACACTGAAGCGGCTGTTTTCTAGAATCACAGAAAAGCCCTTTGTTAGAGTGGAATAAAAATACCCACTGATGGGTTTTACCCTTCTCCCACCTCTCATTATTCCCTCCTGCTTTCCCCCATTGCTTTACACTTTAGAATCCATGGGTAATGAGCGTAAGATGAAGAGTGGGAAGAAGAATAAACAGAAAAACTGGGACAAGCTTTTAAGACAAACCTGCTGGCTGTGTATGGGGACCCATTCTCCCTCCTGCAGAAGGGCTGGTTTCCCACCTGCTGCACCTGGCACAGAGGAGCGGTACCGAGTCGTGGCTAAAAGCTACAGCCCCGGAACCAGGCAACTGGGGATTTAGTCTAACGGGTGGACTTTACGCAACTGAGGGCCCCATGTAGCTTGTTTTCCTCCCCTGTGAAGGGAGCTGATAACAACCGTACATCACAAAGTTGTCATGAAAGTGATATGAGCTAATGCATGCAGAACATTTAGAATCTGACCAGAGTAAATGAATGTTTGCTGTTATTTTACATAATAAGAGAACGTTTAAAAGATCAGACATATGGTAGGTACCCAATAAACACAAGCTCCCCATTTTTATTGTTATTCTGTTACAGTTTTCCCATCTTGCCTCTCAGTCCCCACACTGCATACCCCCCACCCAGTTGCTCTCCCCTGTCCCGTCCACGCCATCCCTTTCTTTATATATGGTTTAGATCACTCAAGAGACTCACATTCATTGAAAAGTATGTGCCTTTTGTCAGTTACCTTGGTACTATGATAACTATGTAGTAAGCACTTACTACATTTTTTTTAAATATTTTATTTTTATTTATTTTTAGAGAGAGGGGAAGGAGGGAGAAAGAGAGGGAGAGAAACAGCAATGTATGGTTGCCTCTCACATGGCCCTCACGGGGACCTGGCCCGCAACTCAGGCATGTGCCCTGACTAGGAATCGAACCGGGACTGCTTGGTTCCCAGCCCGCGCTCAATCCACTGAGCTACATCAGACAGGGCCGCTTACTATATTTTTGAGTGGTTAGCCAGTTTTTCTTTTTTTACTCTTTTCCAGTGGCTCTTCTTCATCCCTTCCTAAATGCCATTTTCCTACTCAGACAGATGTGACAACTGCCACCTTGGCCAAATCGGTTCACGCACGGTAACAGGTTCATCTAGTAGCACCTATTGAAACATAGTGTGTCAGGTTTCTCGTCTGTTCGTGGAACCTGGCAGTTTTCTCTAATTCATTTCTTCTTTCTGTGTGGCCACAATAAACACTTGTATTTCTAAGTTTTAATTCCTCTAATCTCAAATGACATTTTCTGGGTAATAAACCAGTTTTCGCCACTAGCCTATAAATTTCATATATGCAAGAATGTTCAAAGTTAAATCCCACCTCCTAGCAAAAACACGTGGAACCAGAGATACTTTATAAGTATTTGCTGAAGATGTCAGTCAATGCTGAAGGCATGAATAAAATAGGAAAAGAAGCATCCTCCTCCCACAATAACTGAAACCTAATTAAGAGATGTCTGAAATTAATCAGAATATTAGTTGCCTTCTACTTTTAAAAGAGAAAATTAATTTTAGAAACCTAAACCAATACCATGGATTTAATTTAATACAGTTATAACAGTTTTCAGACAGCATCCTTGAGTAAGTCCACATTCATCTCAATCTCTAAGGCCTTCAGTGGCAACATGATATACAGTGAGAACAGTTAAGAACATGTCAAAATTAAGCCAGCCCTCCACTTTCCAGCATCACCAGGCCATTAAATGGAGGGTGGGATATTGGAGTTTGGACTCACTGTTCCTGCTGCCTCAAATTCCCTTTTCATAGATACAGAATGGCTTGCTCCCTCACTGTATTCCAGTCTGTGTTCAAATGCCCCTTTTTCAGAGAGGCGTTCCCTGATAATTTTGTCTAAAATAAGTCACTTCCCTCCCCTACCATTCTTTAGTTCCTTTTCCTTCCTTAAAAAAAAAACAACAAAAAAAGCATTTAAAGCTAGGTTTATTCAGGCATGACTGACCTACAATAAACTGCACAAATTTAAAGTGTACAGTTTGATGATTGACAGATGGAGACACCTGTGAAACCATCACCCCAATCAAGAAAATAAACATCCACCCCCTCCAAAAGTTTCCTCGTATCCCGTTGTCGTCCCTGCCACTCTCCTCCCCAGCCCCAGGTAGTCATTGATCCATTATCCGTCACTGTAGATAAGTTTGCAATCTCTAGAATTTTATTTAAATGGTATCATACAAAACGTAGTCTTTTGGGGGTTCTAGTTTCTTTCACTCTGCAGAATTATTTTTACATTCATGCATGTGATACATGTGTGAATTTGTTCCTTTTTATTGCTGAGTAATAATCCGTTGCATGAATATGCCACAATTTGTTGATCCGTTCATCTGGTGGTGGATATTTAGGCTGTTTCCTGCTGTTGGCTGCTATGAACATTCTTGTACAAGTCTCTGGATGGCATATGCTTTCATTTTTCTTGGGTAAATGCCCAGCAGTAGTATAGCTGGGCCATGTAGTGGATGCATGTTGACTTGTTAAGAAATACTCTATTTCCTGTGGTGGTCATACCATTTTACATTCCCACTGGCCGTGTCTGAGAATCCCAGTTGATCCGCATCGTTGTCAACACTTGGTGTGGTCAGCATTTTTAATTTTACACACTCTAATAAGTGGCATCACATTATGGTTTTATTTGCACTTTCTTAATATCTAATGATGAACATCTTTGCGTGTGCTTATTTGCTGTGCAAATGTCTTCCCTGGTAAAGTGTCTGTTTAAATCTTTAGCTTATTTAAAATAATTGATTTGTTGTTTCCTTGTTACTAATTTTTGAGAGTTTTTTTAATATACGTGCGACAAGTCTGTTATCAGGTACACTTTGCAAATGCTTTCTTCACGTCAGCGGTCTGCCTTTTAATTCTCGTAAGAGGGTCTTTCAAAAGTAGAATTTTTAAATTTTGATGAATTCTAAGGATCGTTTTTTCTTTTAGAATTGTGCTTTTGTTGCCTAGCCCAAGTTCAAGATTTTCTCCAAAATTTTTTTCCTAAATTTTCTTCTAGAAGTTTTATAGTTTTAGATTTTACACTTAGAACCGTGATTATTATATAAAGTGCAAGATATGGATTGAAATCCACTTTTTTGTGTATGGATCTCTGTTTGTGGAAAAGTTTCTCCTTTCCTCACAGAATTGCCTTTTCACCTTTGTCAAAAACCAGTCTGTCCTCAGTGTGTCCATTGGTTTCTAAAGCCTTCCTTCTGTTCCATGCACCGATTAACACACCTCTCAAGACTAACACACCGCTGTGTTAATGACCTTAGCTTTATATAGCCACAACTTCAACTAGCATACCTTCTCCAGTCTTGTTCTTCTTCAAAGTTATTTGGATTATTCCTGGTCCTTCGCATTTCCGTAGACTCTTTAGGAAGAGTTTGACAATTTACACACGCACATGCAAATTTAAGCCTCCTGGACTTTTGATTGGGATCACAATGAACCTGTCAGTACGTCTGGGAAAAACTGACGTGTTAACAATGTTGAGTCCTTCAGTCCATGAATGTGCTTTATTGTTCCATTTAGTAAGGTCTTACCTGATGTCTTCCAGCAGTGCTTTGTAATTTGAAGTGTATAGGTCTGACAAGTTTTTTGACAGAGTTACTCCTTAAAATGTCCTGTTTTCTATGCCATTTAAAATTATGCAGTTTTTAATTTCAAGTTCTGATTGTTCATCGTTAGTGTCGAGAAATACAATCGACTTCTATATATTGATCTTGTATCCAGCAACCTTGCCGAACATGCTATTCTGGTCACTTTTTACGTGTATCTCACAGGATTTTATGTATAGATAATCATGTCATATGCAAACAGAAACAGTTGAGCTTTATTCTTTCAATCCGGGCATGTTTTATTTCTGTTTCACGATTCATTGTGCTGGCTGGAATTCCAGGGCAATGTTGGATGGAAATGGTGAGAGTGGGCATCCCTGCCCATTTCTCTGAACTGAGCAGGAAGGCATTCCGTCTTCCAGAAGTAGGCTGTTTGTAGATGCCTTTCTGTGAGGTTTGAGAAATTCCTTTCTAGTTTGCTGAGAGTTTTTATGAGGAAGGGATGTTGGGGTTTTTCAAATGATATTTTTCTGCATCTACTGAGAGGACCACATGGTTTTTCTTCAGTAATTAATATGCTGAATTATAGTCATTGGTTTTTGAATGTTAAAGAAAGGTCGTGTTATTGGGATAAACCCAACTTGGTCATGTTTTATTGTTTTTATATGATATTGAATATATTCGTTGAGAGTTAAAGAATTGTTACATCTGGTCTGTTGTCTTTTTTTCTCACCATGGCTTTGTCTGATTTTGGTATCAGAGTCATGCTGACTTCATGTCTTGAATCATGAAAACTTTTAAGTATAAATATAATTACTTTAATAAAAAGATATTCAGTTAGGAAACTCTTCATGAGTGAGCTTTGATACTTGTGTCTTTCAATAAATTTATCCATTTCACTTAAGCTGTTGAAATTTTTAGCATAAAATTATCCATAATGTTTCTTTATTATCCTTATTAATATCTGTAGTTTCTGTAGGGCTATCACGTCTGTCATTCTTAATATTGGTAAATTATTTCTTCTGGGTTTTTATCCTGGTTAGCCTGACCAGTGCTCTATCAGTTTTATTGGTTATCTCCAATAATAGTTTTTTGTTTCATTGATTTATTCTATTGATCTTTCTTTTTTCTATTTTACTTATTTTTTAATTTTTATTTTATTTCTGCTTACTTTTAGAATTTTTTGGTTTTCTCATTTCTTAAACTGGATGATAAAATTACTGATTTGAAATTTTCTTTATTTCTAATGTAGATATTTAATGCTATAAATTTCTCTTTAAGTACCACTTTAGCTAAAACCACAAATTTTGATATGCTATACTTTTATTTTCATTTAGTTCAAAATGTTTCTGAGTATATGAGAAAGTATTTTTAAAAACCCAAATAAAAACAGAAATATCAAGATGGAGAAAGTTATGAGGATATAATACAACAGTGATCAAAAAAATCTTTACAATAATTAAATCTAAACTGGCATGATAAACACATTGGGAGAGTTCTACCTGTATATTGAACAAGGGGTCATTGACTAGAAGGAATATCCTACAAGTAAAATGCTAGTAATAGACTAGAACAAAGTTTTAAAAACGATTATCTGCAAAACCTAAGAATAGGTTGGGAAAAGGTAAAGGAAAAGCATTTTAAAAATTACAACACATGGGAAAATAGAGAAGAAAAGATATTCTGAAAACCAAATTGACTATATTGAAGAGGGAAAGAATTAGCACCTTATTTTCAAATAATTCTAGAAAAGCATGTCTGATATTTAGAGAAGGAAAAAGGAAAGTAATCATGAATGAAATGGAGAAGTATCACAAAATCTCAAATCTCAAAAGGCAAAAATGGAATGAATAAGAACATCACGGGACCAATAAAATTGAGGAAAAGAAAAATAAGAAAACAAAGTTGTAAGTAAATATAAACATGAAATAAGATGAATGGTTAAAATCAAGCATGATTCCATTACCCTAGATGTATTTGTCCATTAAAATGTAAACCACCAGATTGTAGAGGTTTTTAATAATTCTAGATTAAAAAATAATTCATTATAGGCTATTTAATATAAACATATTTTTAAATGATCATTTTAAAAGGTTAAATATAACAGGCTAAACGCCAAAAACATGATTGTTAAAGGAAAAATTGATACATTGACTTCATCAAAATTAAAAAATTTAGCTCTGCAAAAATCTGAAGAGAATCAAAGACAGACTGCAGACTGTGAGCAAATATTGGTGAATAAAAAATCTACAAAGACCTTGTATTGATAATATATAGAGCCCTCAAATTTCAACAATATCAAAACCAAACAATCCAGTTAGAAAATAAGCAAAAGATATGAACAGACATTTTACCAAAAAGGATGTGTGGATGCCAAATAAACACATAAAAATATGTTCAACATCAGTAGCCACGAGGGAAATGCAAATTAAAACTACAATGAAGTACCACTACACACCTATCAGAATAGCTAACATTTCCTAAAAAATAGTGATTGCACCAAATTCTGGTGAAGATGCAAAGAAACTCTCTCTCTCATACGCTTCTAAATAGAATGTAAAATGATACAACTACTCTGGAAAATAAGACAATAGTTTATTATAAAATGAAACGTACATTTACTATATGACCCAGCAATTGCACTCTTGGACATTTATCCTAGAAAAAAAGGAAACTTATGTTCACAGAAAAACCTGTACACTAATGATTATAAAAGCTTTATTTATAACAGCTAAAAGCTGAAAATGACCCGAATGTCTTTCAGTGGGTGAATTATTTATCAAACTCTGGTACATCCATATCATGGAAAACTACTCAGCAATAAAAAGATGTGAGCTACTGACATACAGAATAACTTGTATGGGTTTCCAGGGAATTATGCTGAATGGAAAAAGACCATCCCAAGCTCGCATACTGTATGGTTCCATGCATCTAACGTTTGGAAAGGACAAAATGACAGAGATGGAGAACAGATTAGTAGTTGCTAGTGGGAGAGGGAGGCAGATGGCTATGGCTGTGAAAGGATACCAAGAAGGATCCTTGGGGTGGTACTACATTTATCTTGACCTTGATTATGGTCACATGGTCTACCTGTGATAAAATTGCAAAGAACTAAACACATACAACACACATGTGCACACACATACATAAATAAGCCCCTGTAATATTGGTGAAATCTGAGTAAGATCAGTGGATTTTACCAAGGCCAATTACCTGAGAGTGATATCATGCTATAGATGTACAAGACGCCACCATTGGGGAAAACTGGGTGAAATCCATACAAAATTTCTTTCTGATTATTTCTTATAATTGCACGTGAATCTACAATGAATTCAAAATACAAAGTTTTTAAAAAGAAAATGAAGGGGTGGGCCTGGAAATAACATGCAAAGAAATGAATAAAATACAGTATTCAAAAATTGTGGACTACTATAATTTAAAGAATAAATTATAGCTTATCATTCACTTGGTAGAATTTCCATCAGGCTTTGTTGAAAAAGTAAGGTTCAGAAAAGTGAGTGTGATATGATTTTACTTTTATGAAAAACTGTCCAAAGTAACACCCGCATACACCTATCATACACATATGTATATATATTTGTACATGTCTGTGTCTGTGTCAGTGGGTGAATGTGCATGAAAGACCCACACTAGTTTGTTATCATGAATTACCTTAAGGAGAAGATGGACGATACAGGTAGTATGGAGGGACTGGGGGAAGAAGTAACAAAAAATGGAAGAAGAACAAAAACTAGAGAGCACTAAAAATATCAGTATATACAAAACGATAGCAATGTACACATATCCAGTTGTCTGTATTTTGTTCTTATAAATTTAAAGAAAATTAAGAATTATTTTTATCATTTTTATTATTATTCAACAATTATAAATTGATTGAGTTATACTTTAGATATCATTCAATTCATCCATTTAAAGTGTGTAATTCAGTGGTTTTTAGTGTATTCACAGAGCTGTGCAACTATCGCCACGGTCAATTTTAAACCATTTTTATCACCTTAAAAAGAAACCCCGCCCGGCTGGTGTAGCTCAGTGGATTGAGCGCGAGCTGGGAACCAGAGGGTCCCGGTTCGATTCCCAGTCGGGGCACATGCCTGGGTTGCGGGCCAGGTCCCCAATGAGGGCCATGTGAGAGGCAACCATACATTGCTCTTTCTCCCCTCCCTTCTCCTCTCTCTGAAAATAAATACATAAAATCTTTAAAAAAAAAAAAAAGAAAGAAAGAAACCCCGTATCTATTAACAGTCACTGACTTTTAACCCCCAAGCCTCTCTCCCTACCGCTAGGCAACCACTAATCTACATTCTGTTCCTATAGATTTGCCTTTTCTAGAGATTTCATATAAATGGAATCATACAAAATATATGGTATTTTGCAAATGGCTTCTTTCACTTATAACATTTCCAAAGTTCATCCGTGTTGTAGCATCTATCAGTAACTGATTTTTTTTATTGCCACACAGTATCCCATCTTATGGATCTGTCACATGGTATTTATCCACTGAAGGGTGCAGCCTTGCCCATGGCCACCGCCATCCTGGCATGACAGTGGTCTCAGCAGAGGTCTCTTTCTCTCTGTCCCTGAACTTTCTTTTCAGCATATGCCTCACGTGGTATCACACCCAGACATTAGGCTCCACTAGTGGTCAACTGATTTCTCTATTGTTTTTGACAGTTCCCTGAGATATGAATTGTTCCAGAGTCTCGTCCAATTGAATGGGAATAGTCACTACGGCCAGCCTTGGAAGTCTGTTAGGACCCCAAGAAGGCACTTCTTCACTGTCTCTTTCTCTGATTCTCTAAAACAAGCTGGCCTACCACTGAGCTAGTCTCCAAAGGGAGATACTAGTCAGTCTCCTTTTAATTGCTTATCATAAAAATTTTTATTGTTTTCAATAACCCACTTAGGCTTGAACGTGCTCAGACTCTATTTTGAATAAAATCAATTTCTTGGGGTAGAGCTTTACAGCACTCTCTACTTAGGGATGGACTCTCCCTTTTGGCAAGAGCTTTGAACCACTCTTCTGGGCTCTGGGCGGAGATGGCAGCCTCATCCCCTCGGCTTGACTCCCTGGGCCTGGGACCTCAGGCCTACAATCAAGCTGGATGAGGGCACTGAGGGCCTCACCGCTCCCAACCTGCCGCAGCAGGGAGAGCCTCCACTTTATGAATGGGGGCCGGGTGGGCGAAGGGAACCCATGGCGTCGCAGCCACACATGCACAGAAGTTTAACCTCTGCAGCTTGGAGTTAGAGGGAATTAGAAATGTTACTGGCCTGCCCCTTTCGATAAGACGCCATGTGCCATGGATGGGAGCTGACAAGAGACGGAGCCCTGTCCTCTCGGGCCCAGCCACCCAGAGTGGAGTTTCTTTCCAGCTGAGCTGGGAGGAAAGAAAGGGTGGGAACCAGTCATGGCTCCAGTGCCATGGATTCTCTCTGTTCTTAACAAAATTTTAATAGCTATTCTTGAATAAATATTTCTTCGTCCTCTGTATGTTTCTGAAACAATTTCCAGAGACTCTAAATGGTGGTTTTATTTTCCTATACCATTAGCTTGCTTGGCTTGGGATGGGGTCCATGGAGCTCTTTGCATTGCCATTCTGGAAGTGGGACCCTCAGGATTATTTTTTAAAGACTGTGTCCAAGAAAATTCCCGGTTTCATGGCACACTCTGAAATTCAATTCCCTTATCTATAAAGGGGGATAATAATCCACGCCACACTGCTTCGGACATAGTAGCCCAGAATAACTTTTAGTTTCTTCCTTCCCTCCTCTTATCTCACTTTTGGGACTTAGAGAAGTTCTAGTTGAATGAAGGTGCCCGCCCAATAATGCGTTGTTATGCTTTAAGAATTTTAAGACTCCAAGAAAGTGTTTCAAGGAAACATATACTTAAACACTATTAAAAATGACCTTCAGACCTGGACCAGGTTTCTTTTAGAGGTTTGGCTCATGAGATAATACTTGAACTAAATGACTTTGACAACAGGACTCAAGGTCCTTTCTTCCTCTCTCTGCCTCACCACCTCCCTCTACCCAGTTGTCCCCTAACTCGCTTCACTCTGGCATTATAAACTTTCCCTAGAATACGAGAACTTTTTAGTATAAATTGAATGATTGAACAGTTGAAAGAATAAAATTCAATCAGTCTATAAATAATTTGTCAAATGATTAGTACCTGGTATTCTCTCTGAGCTATTTTTATACAACATCCTAGACCTTGAAACCCCCCTAGCTAGCTAGCTAGATAGATAGATAGATGATATAGATCTCTCTCTCTCTTTCTATTAGAAATGAAAATCCTATGAAAATCATTTGCATTGTCATTCATTTGTTTAACAAAGACAATTTAATTCCTTAGATGTGTGTGGCACCCTTCCCTGTACTTCAGCCCTGGTATGCATGTCAAGAGAGGAGATGGGATTTGAGGAGCTGGTCAATCGGCATGTGTCTTACCAAGTCCAAACATTATTGCGGTGTTTGCTCGCTCTTTGTGTAGCTTATTCACCTGCTCACAGCTTATAATGATCAAGGGGGACAGTGTGATGGGACCCTAGGAGAGGCTGTAATTAACATGTCATTCTACCTTGCACCAGCATCAGAAACGTCCAAGGACAAATTGTGTTTTGTTCGTAACTTCCCATACAGGTAATATTGTGAGCCAGAATTTCTTAAAATGGATTTCTAGATGGCTACAAACTTTTTGAACTTCCTAAAAGACCTGGAACCAATCAAGGATAAAGTATAATCAAGTAAGAGAGGAATGAGGGTTATAAACAAAAATTCCCCTGAAAATTCTATTTAGAAACCCAGCCATCTTCTTTTGTAAAGACTTCACATACTTGGGAAAGATTGAACAACAAAAATAAAATTTTAAACTGACACTAGGAGGGTGTTCCATAGTTTGGATTATGGAAAGAATGTTCCATGATTTGGGTCAGCAGAGTCACGCTGATTCATTACGGTGAGCCATATCAGGAGGACATTCCTACATTCAAGAATAAGTCTTATACACCAATAACTTTAATGTTTGACAGAAAATACATGTTATCATAGAGAGTCTAAAAATGCCACTTAAGACAGATAAGGAAGAGATTTATTCCCATGAGGGGGGATTAGAGGAGGTTTCGTGAAGAAAGTGCCACCTGATTCTAAACCACGATGGGGCAGAAATGTGGGGACGTACTAAAGCCACAGACGAATGTCACAGGCTGCTTTAGAGACCAGCCAGTAATCCCAACTAATGGGAGCACTGGGGCGAGGGAAGAAAAGATGGATTATTCGTACCTGATCATAAAGAGGTCCCAAAATATCATCAAAGAAGTTGAGAGTTTGTTTTGAAGCCAACTGAAAACTATGAAAGAGTTTTGGAAAAGGGAATAATCCTCAAAACAGTGCTTTAGAGAACTTATTCTGACACCTACATATAAAATAGGTTTTTGAAATATTCGGGGTGGGAAGACCAATGTCACAGGCACTGCTGCCTTAGGCCAGGGGGCCCGAACGAGGAGAGCAGGATTCAAGTCGGCCGAAGTTCCATAAGCGAGAAACAGGAAATAGAATCAAGGGACTAGAAGCCGGAGACTCTGCAGTGAGGGGTGACAAGAACCTGGGAACTGATGTCAGCAGTGAAGGAGAGAGAGCGTGCAAGACATTTTCAAATGTAATGTTTCTGTTCTGGGAGGTTGACAATGTTTTTAAAAAGGGTAAGATAAGATTTAGTGGAAAAAGAAAAATGATGTTTCATTTATTCAATAAATACTTAGTGAGTAATACTTAGTGAGCATTTACTATGTGCCGGGCGATGTTCGGAGGGTGGGGCAGTTGATGAGAGTTATTTTCATTCTTAAAACTACTGTGTGAAAAAGGCACTGTTCCCACTCTGGAACTCCAAAGGCAAAGCTGGAGCCGGTGAGTAGAGTCAGATAGGAAGTAAAATATCTTTCTAATAAATGGAGTCTTGAGAAGTAGTAAGAGCTCTGTTACAGGCAGCATTCAAGCATAAATTAGATGCTATTCTTCCAGGAACACTGTGACAAGGGGTTTCTACCATCAGGGGTGGTGGGGGCAGGGCTGGGCCGGGAGGTTAGACTAGCCTTTCTTCAAGTTCTTTCCCAATCTGAAGTAAGAGTCTTATTCTCTCTGTTGCTCTGGCCGTATGGTTTCTATTATTACTCTCTCCTTTCTCTTAATTATTAAATTAATTACTCAATCTGGCTGCCATTCAGTAAAACTCACACATTTACATCTGTTATTCTTGAATTATTTTTGGTTCAGGCTGCTCTTCTTTATTAAAAAATCCTACCCAGTAATGTTACCTTTGTAGCTAATTTAGAATGGTAACCCTGGTAGACATGGGTTATAAATATCAGAGGGGAAAAGGATTTCTTGTGCCTGGTAATACTTTTGTTTGAAAGAAGCCATGCAAACAAGAAATGAATTATCTTGACTTCAAGATTGCGATGCAGTTTCTGTATTTTGCAGTAATTCAAAAATGGAAAAAAAAAAAAAAAGAATCTCAGAGAAGTTCTTTTTGATGCCGTGTGGTAAAGAAAGAGAATCATTATTCTCCAAACACTGTAAAGCTTTAGATCAGAAACATTTATCTGCGCTGCATTTTAGAAAGAAGAAAGGGAAGGAAAGAAAGGGGAAAAGGGAACCTGTAGGGAGCTCCGCTATAAGCTATAGTTAAAGCTTTGCATTTCCTGGTGTCTTTTGAAACGTAAAATTCCACAACAAATAGCTCTGTAACGCATAACCGGTATGAAGATTCAATTCAGATTTAAGCACTTTGGTTTGCTTTTGAATCTTGCTATTTTCTGCATTGTTTTGACTGCTCTCATCATTCAAGATTGACGCTTGGAGGGGTGTGTAGGAGGAAGCAGCTTACAGCTTGCAGACAAAAAAAAATATCTGCCTTATCTGATGGCTATTATTGAAAATGCGAGGTGTAGCCTGGGCTGGGTAATGAAGGGGAGCGAGCGAGGGGGAGCAAGGAGCATGGAGCTGCATACTGATGAGTGTAGGAGTACTTGATAAAAAGAATTCTGGCTGCTGGCCGTGCATTGCTCATTGTGGAGTACTCCAACAATCACATAGAACGCAGACCAGCCTAAGCCGACAGCTTGATATGCCTTCTTCTGCTGCCCGGTTTTGGGGGCTGTGTGACGTACTGGTCGGTAGTAAAGATTAATATGTAAGAAATGTGGAGCTAGGATCAAGTCATACTCCGCAGCCTGCCTGGCAAACTATGTTTTACTTCTGACTTTGCTCTCTCGCTGAGAACATTAATCTGTCAAGCTGGCGGGCTCCTTTGATAGCAACTTTCCCAGGAGCATGATGTGGCAATGCCACCTCTCAGCCCAGGACTACCGCTATTACCCCGTGGACGGCTACTCCCTGCTAAAACGCTTCCCTCTTCATCCTCTTACAGGACCCAGATGCCCTGTCCAAACAGTGGGACAATGGTTGGAAAGCATTGGGCTACCTCAGTACGAGAACCACCTGATGGCTAATGGATTTGACAATGTGCAGTTTATGGTAAGACGCTCTCTGTGTCCACGGAGCTGCCTTTTGTCTGTCTTTGCTTCTTCTGTGTCTGACAGGGCGCACAGGCAGCTGATGTGCACCAAAACCGGTCAGTTGTATATATGTGGCTGCATCAGAAAATCGGATGCCCTTAGGACTGAACTTGCTGTGTACATATAGACACTTGCTGAGAAATGATGTCTCTAGGCATCCGTATACATATGTATTATATGAATGAACCGGTGAGAGTACTATTTATAGGCAGTGAGAGAAGATTAACATTTATATGCTCCCTGTCATTCTTCCTGTGATTGTTATAAATTTGTTATCTCAGAATATTCAGTTCGATTATGTCACTCTTCAGTTGATTCTGGATTCCTAAAAACATGTATTTCATGTGAGCATCAGCATTTAGTGATTAATTAGACAATCTGTTCTGTTTACGGTGTGAAGCTCATTTTTTTCCTGATAATTGTTTGATAAGCAGCTTAAATTGGGCGGACGACCTTCGGTTCGTTAGCAAACTGCTTCAGATGGGCAGTTACAGAGAGCATTCACTTACTTACATATGCGGATTGTGGAGCATTGAAGTGTTGTTTATTACTTTAGGTAGAAAACAAACACTTCCATCAATTAGCTGTCGATATTGAGAAAGAGAGGCTAATGGACAAAGTGCATTCATGTACTTCTGGACACTGGTGTGCATGCAATCTAGACCTGCTGTGTGCAAACTTCTCACGATGGGGAACATAGGTGAGGCCGGAGGATGGGGCGATATGCAGACCCGTGATACAGCTGTCTAATCATTTAGATACCTCCCCTAGTGCTCATCAGTTTCCCTTGTTAAGTTACGTCACTGTCATTACCTTTCCTGGCTTTTAAGGTCCCATCACACATACTGCCTATCCCTAAATTTAGACAGAGCTTCATAACACAGGCATGTAGCATGCAAATGGCTTGTAGAAATCATTAATAGCTATTTCTAAATGAAATGCTGGGACCGATGCCTGAAGCTTATTAATACCAGAATTGATAACCAAATACTGAGAGCTGGTCATGCCTTTTTATCTCCATGGGAGATTATTTTTCTCCAAGCCTGACTTGACTGTTGTAGATTTGAAAATTACCCAAATTGTTAAACTTCTGCCTTTTCCCCAAAAATATGTATACCCCATGAGCTTTTTTTAAAAAGCTACATAAATGCATTAAAACATGAGCTCTAAGTAATTGTATACATAGAAGTCTTTATGAACCTTTTTTTTTTAAAGTGAAATACACAGCTACTGCTATTTTTCTTGTGTTTAAGAATACCATCACTGATCAGACAGGCAAGATATTGTGGATATTGAAATAGGAAAAAAGTAAGGTTTCTTCAATGGCTCTCAGAGTCAGGATGCTGAGCAGATTTAGGACAGATTTAGGACACTAAACAGATGACATCAAGAATTAGAGGAACAGAATGAAAGTCTTTGCGCCGTTGCTTATGTTTACTGCACATTTCGATAAGCATTCTTCCTCCCTATCTCTACTTAAGATAAGGCCGTTTCATTCCTACTCCTCAAACCCTTGTCCGTGTTTATTCTGGTCCCATGAGAAGTTAGGGAGGTTTTTGGATTCTCTGGAATACTTGGCTGCTTGGAAACATTTTAATGAAGCATGATTTTCTTCTGTATTTTAAACACTTTCCAGCAAATATAATCCTGTTTTTTGAAAGCCTAGAATGGAAAGGTTAATCAAACAGGTTTCAAATAAGCATTTGGAGATCATAACAAACATTCATGAATGAAATATGTACAAGCATGGTGAAACGTGTCTGGGAGGCAGAAACCCTCTACATCCGTGGCAAAACCAAGGTCTGATCTGCTCCATAGATTGTTGTCTTCAGTTTTCCAATCCCCAGTATTCCAAGTATTGTGTATAATTTTCCAGAAATTAAGAAAACATGGTTAATTCAGACAAGTCAGTCAGACACTTTCTTCATGAGACAGAATAAATTTTGTAAAACTTTGAATTATCACTTAGAGGAATTTGTTATTTATGAAATGAAGCAAATCATCGAATAGTGTTGTCGATTATTGCTTTATATGCTGCCACCCAGCAATTTATTTGCTACCACTGTCATAAAAGTCAATTTCTGCCTCTGTAAAAATTATTTATTGATCTCCATAATCTAATTTATTTCATTATGAACTTAGTTAAAGTACACTAATATGATCAGCCCACGTTAAGAAACAGATTTCATGAATGTGATGAAAAATCTGTTAGAGCTGCTCAGTCTCCACTCAGTATCATATTCTAGCTTTTGTTTTTCTAGAAGCGCGTTCTGACCTGCATTTATTCATCCTGTTGCCTAAGCAACAAGCATCACACTCCTGTTAACTATGATGTAGTGCAGGTCTTATCAGCTTTTTAGAGCAAGTCAGTAGAGACATCGAAAGGATATAATTAATGTTAGTTAACACATCATAGTATGTCTGTGCATAGATATACTTTATTGAGGAAATATTCTCAAGAGTTAACTTTTCACTTAATCAGTATTCCATTAACAAATGGGAGTTTTAAAGGATCCACATAAGTAACTTTCAAAGTATTTACTGAAATCTTTAACAAAATTTTTTGCTCATTCTGTTCTACATACTCTCAACATAAACATAATATATGGATAGTTTGTCTACATTGCTATGATGAACTTTAATAAAGATTTCTTACATCAATTTCTACACATGGTTAGAAAAGAAGGACCGACCCCCTTTTATTTTTAAATATCTGTCAGTTATTGCTTCTCCTTTGGTCTCTTATACTTACCCTTCATTTTATTGGTATGTGAATCTGAAAGTCAAAATTCCTAACTTTTTCTTTATGTACCTAGTTCTGGGTTACAGAATAGCTGTGCACACAGTTTTGACCCTTCTGAATCCATAAATCTATAAAATAAATGGAAATTGATACAGTCAATGAGTAGCTACAAAAGCACATCAGGTCGCATAAGACTTTGGGAAAGTCAGATCCATGCTGTAATCACCAGCTCCTCCAACACGGAATGCAGGCCCCACCCTACCTGCTCGTGCCCTCAGAAATCATACGTCAGCTCCCTCCTGGTTGGGCACATCAGTCTGCTACTCGCTAGCCCCAAGGCTTGCAGCGGTGATCCTCTGGCCTCCCACCTGTTTGCCCAAGTCTGCAACATAGAGAATGTATCTAAGTTTCAGAATTACTTTTTTTTTCCACCAAGGAGTTCAGGTGTGGAATGATTACCATACGAAATGCACATACCCTGTACTTATTTACTTCTCTATTGTGTATGTTTCTACCATCTCTTTTTTCAAAGTCTAATGACTGCTTCCTTAATTTTAAGTCTCAAACTATCTGTTCTTGTCTTGATAGCTGCTCATTTGTAGTCTCCCTTCTCCCGTCTCCTGAACGGCTGTTTCCTTTCCTTCCCCGCCGTCCTTCTTCCTCCAAGGTCTAACTCAATTCCTGCCTTGTTTGTGTAGCTTTCCTTAATGACTCCAGTCCTCCGCAGCCTCTCTTTTCTCTGAACCCATGTAGTGGTTGCATTCGGTATGAAAAATTACCTTTGGCGTGCCATGATTCACTCTCTAGAATTAGGAGTTAAGTTTTCACTTATATATCTCTTGTCTCCTCAATTAGACTGGAAGCTTTTCAAGTCCAAGTTCTGTGTATTCAGTTTTCTTTCTTGGTTTTTTCCTGAAAGATTTGTCGGTCTTATTTTTATTTATTTATTTTTTCCTTTGAATTTTATTTTGTATTGGTTTCAGGTATGCAGCTTAGTGGTTAGACAGTCATATGCTTCACATAGTGTTTCCCTCGATATTTCCAGGACCCCATACGCAGTTATTACAACATTACTGACTGTAATTCCTGTGCATCCCTGTGACTATTTTGTAACAACCAGTTTGTGTTTCTCAATCCGTTCACCTCTTTCACCCAGTCCCCAACCCCCTTCCCTGCATTCAATTTCCTTGCCTCTCTCACAACCCCGGGCGTAATGCTGTGTACGTAGAAATCACCCATAAATACCGGATGCACAGTGGATGGTTGTAGGTGTGCCTGCAGCCTCACTTTGAATCCAGAAGCCTTGTTTTGCCAGTGGGGACATGGAACACTAGTACCCTTCATGTATTCATGCAACACTTTCCATGTTCTAAGGACAGTGTTAATTGCTAGGGATGCAACAATGAACAATACATGATCCTTGACCTCAAGCACATTACAGGATTGCCCCCAGACCTATCCTATTATTTGCATGAACATTGCACACATATCCCTTCATTTGCTCACACACGTGTGGACACACACTATATCACGGGGATCTCGCCCCTCATCCTTCCATATGATCACCAGCCTTCAGCATATTACTTACTCACAATTGTTTTCCCAGCAACAAATTGCAGTAGGCAATGGAAGACATAAAATCTATGAGAGTGTGGAGAGAGAGGAAGATAAAGCTACCGATAACGTCGAACCCCTGGCAGTGTTACGGTACATTTATAGGCCAAAGATTGAATTCAGAACTTTATGTTGTACTGGGAGGACTGACTCATGGCCTCACCAGGGTAACTGGCTGACAGTTATTTTTGTAAACTCTAATCAGAACGGGGAAAATGAAATTATACCAAATTACCTTTTTTTTTTTAGCAGCTACCGTGTGTCTAACAATTACCATCTATGTTGACTGGGAATGTTTTGACCACTATGAAAATGTTCAAAATGCAGCCTTTACAGGGTACAAAATAAAAACAATACCAGGAGGCTTCTGTGAATTGGCGTTTTTGTGCACTTGCTCAAGGTCAAGGGAGCGGTGTCTATTAGACTCTGAAGTGGAACTACAGAGCTCTTGGAAGTCATCCATTTGAACAAAAGATTTGAGCCAGGTTCGTGTTACAAGTATTTAGCTTGAAATTTTCCCCATTTTTCTGGTGCATTTTACATGCTAATAGACTTACTTCTCTCTTCATCCTTTACATAACTTTTCTGTAATAACAACGCCATTTGTGGTTGACCCGATAAAACGACCTTTTAAGTATCTTAGCATCAAATCATGATCCAAGTAAGAAGTTAAACTTGTGAAGCAGAAAAATAAATTGTCCCTACAGGCTAGGACTAATAATCCCCATAATGATATCTTGTTTCAAATATGGTTTAAGAAAATTGTATAGAGTTACTGAGACTTAAAGGTACAAGAGAAAAAATACCTTCCACGTTCTCTACACCTTCCTGTCTCCACAACAGGTGAGACTAAGCTGAGTGGTTGGCTTTATATTGAAAGTGCAGCTATAATTTTTTAAACTCATTTAGACCAGTAGTTACATACCCACTTTTCAAAAAAAAAGAAGACATTGTGTTTTTCAACTACAGGCATTTAAATCTATTGGTATCCAAAAGAGGGGTAAATGGTGATGGAAGGAGACTTCACTTTGAGTGGCAAACATACAATAAAATGATGTATTTTACAGATGATGTATAAGAGAATTTATACCAGAAACCTATATAATTTTCTAAACCAATGTCACCCCAGTAAATGCAATAAAAATTTTTAAAAAGAAAAGAAAATCTGTTGGTCTCCAAGAGTGAAAGCCGGGAGGGAGTTATTCTTTTTCTCGATAACAGCTTAATTACAAGTCTGATAGGCAACAGCCTCACTGGGGTGTCAGAGAGAAATAAAGTAAGACTTCTCATTTCTACGGTCTTGCTTTTCGATGATTCAGTTTACTCATCTGTAAAATCAATCTAATGAGGATCTGGGAGAAATGTTCTTTGGGCTTGTTATTTAATATTTTGAGCTCTTTAAAGACGCAGAGGACAATACTGGCACTGGCAGAGCTATTAATTCTGCATGGAGGTCTCATTAGCCTGGGAAGGACGCGGGTTGCTTGTACAGGAGGAAGTCAGACAGGAGGGCATGTTCAGGGGTGACCATCTCTGAAGAACGGCTTTCGGAAATGACAGTCCCCACGATGCTAATCCGGCGATGCGAAGGAGAGCCTTTTCTTCCACCTGGAAGTTACCCCGATTGCACTGTTAAGCATTAAAATATGCTGCCCCGTTTTCTGATAACGCAGTACTACCACTCCCATTACGAGCCGACACTCACGTGCATTGTCCTCTGATTTAGTCGTGTGGCAGATTTGCATAATGTGGTCTTCACTGTTGTTTCCAATGAGCAGTTATTTGGGATGAGGAATTTACTTCATGAATCAGAAAATGTATTAAAACTGCTGAATTACAGACTCACTTTAAAGAAATCCAGCCACCATCCTATTTCTTTGCTTCTTCATAAAAACAGTCTCTCAAACAAGTGTTCAGTGACAATGACCTTCATTTTCTCACGTCTAGTCACCTCTGTAACCTTATAATCCTGTCTGTTCCCCAACTCTTCTGCTAAAATTGTTCTAAGTCAGCTGTGACCTGCTTCTCGCCAGACCTCAACCCCCCTTTTCTTCCTCACTTCATCTCTCTTTGCCCTCTTCACAATGTCTGGCTTTTCCTCTCCACTCCTTATTAATATGCACTCCCTTATTGATATTTATTGGGTTCAGCGACATTATACTGCCCTTTCCAATCATTTCTATTCTCTTCATCCTCCTCCTGCCTCTAAGTGTGGGCGGTGCTCTGCCTGTCCATCACTAGGGAGATCATTGGTTCTCATAGATCCATACCTGTCCCTTCTCTCTCTACCTAGCTCCCAGTGCTGTCCAGCTACTTAACAAATATTTCCATATGCCTCTGTGCATGCAAAGCATTTAGAGCTGCCATAGAATAAATGCCCCAACAAATGTTAAGTATTACCACAGCCAGAATGATCTTTCTAAAGCACACATTTGCTTTACCGCTACCCTGCATAAAATCCTTCAGTGATTCGCAATTACCTATGGGAGATTGTATTTCCAAAATCCTGAATATGACTTTCACATTCAGGAGAGGTTATGACCTGCCTGAGCCCAACTTAGTTTGCAGCCTCATCCGTTACCACTTCCTCTCTGAAGAGTTCTAGAGAACTGTTTGTTTTTCTTTCCTTGCCTGGCCTTTGCACGTGCTGCTGTCTCTGCGGGGAATGACCTTCCTCCCCCCTCTTAACTCCTTTTTGTTCTTTAGTTCTTAGCCTAGTTGTCCCTTCTTTTAGCTGTCACTTTCTCCCTGACCCTCCAAGTACAGGTTATGGACCCTTCTGGAGTTTCCTGTCTGACCACTTCTCTTATCATGTTCCCCTCCCCCCACCACCTCCGCCACACACAAATGCTGGGGGAAGGCTTGGCAGGCTCGTTCTGTGAAGGGCCAGGTAGTAAATACTTCAGGCTTTGGGAGCTCCGTGGTCTCTGCTACAACTGTCCAATGCTGCTGTTGTAGCCTGAAAGCTGCCCTAGACAATAAATACATAAATGGTGGGCATAGCTGTGTTCCAACATGACTTTATTTACAAAAACTGGCAGGTCTGGTCAATGGGTCATAGTTTGCTGCCTCCGCACAGATTTTTAACTCCTGGAGTATTAGAAATATGCTTTGATCCTCTCTATCTTCAGGTACAACCCATGGCTTACATGTGTAGACACGGTACACGTTCAGTGAGAGGAGAAAGGAAGAAAGCAAATAAGGATGAGGGGAAGGAAGGAAAGAAAGAGGGAAGGAGAGAGGAACTGAAGGAAGCTGGCAGGTGGCCACACCAAATTTCCTGAAGGCCCCTTGGTTACGAAAACCCAGACGACAGCTGAGGATATTCAGATTTCGAGATCCAGCCTTCGGGAGTATGACAAGAGCTAGAGAGGGTGTTTTTGATCTAACCAATCAGACTGGAGTATATTTTCAGCAAGGGAACTGCACAGGCATAGGAACTAGGAAAACACAGCTGCAGAGGAAGCCCGTTGTCCCCTCAGTTTGGAATTCCTTTCGCTTCCTCTTCACCTAATTGTGCAGTATTGTTCCTGATTCAGCTTAAGCATCACTTCCTCCAGGAAGTATTCCCTTTTACCAGGGGTCCCCAACCCCTGCCCCCCATGCCCATCCCTCCACAGCAGCCAAGCCATGGAAGCTCCCCTGAGCTCAGCCTCTGCCGCCCCCGCCCTGCCCACCATCTTCCATGAAACTGGTCCCTGGTGCCAGAAAGGTTGAAGACCGCCGTCTTATGCCACCCTGTTATCTAGCTGGCATAACCGCCCCATTCCCATGCACTCCTGCCCTATGCTTGTCATTATTATATTGCATTGCAATTATGTTTTCTGTTCAGATGTCTGCCTTCTCTCCAGAAAGTAATCTCCTTAGAAGCAGAGATCAGGGTCTTGTTTGTCTTTGTATCCCAAAAGCCTGGCATATAGTAGCATCTCAATAAAGATTGATCAGATGGAATTCTGAAGTTCTGTTCAGTTTCATATAAATTATCCCATGAAATTCTTACCATATACCTGTCACTAAGTATTGCTATTCCCATATTTATAAATGAAGAGAATGAGACTGAAAAAGGTTAAAAACATGTTGCCCTGCACTGCCTGGATTTTGAAAACCAACCAAACAGGGTCCTAAAAGTCTCTGCTCAATTCCCTAAGACCACCTTACTTCATCATTCCACCATTCATTCATTCAGCGAGGGTTTATGCAGCCCCAGCTAGATTGCAGGCACTGAGCAGGACACTGGTCCTCCCTCAAAGCACTCCTGGTTCGTCATACTTCTAGTCCTTTGAGGGACTGCTTTATCCTCCTCCTCCTCCTTACCTTTCTGCTTCACCCCCGCTGCTTCTCCAGGGATCCTCTGCTTTAACCAGATCAGAACCCTCCCTGTCAAACAAACGTATGCCTGCGCTTCTGTTCACAGCCTCCCACCCGCCTAGTGTAGTCTATATCCTCCAGATGCCTGTTCAGGAAAGACCCATTCCTCAAGGCCTTGGTCCCTCCTCCTGCTTGGCAGAGCCTTCCTCTACTGATCTGGGCCCCGCCCACCTCTCCAGCTTCATCTCTTACCCTCTTAAGCTCTGACCATGTGAAGTGGCTCCCAGTCCTACAGTTGTGCCACACTTGCTCACAAATCCATGTCTTTGCACACATCGCATGTCATGCACACTGTCCTCTGCCTAGAACTAACTCCCCCTTCCTGCACTCAGTCTGACCTTGGGAACTCTTAACTTCAAAATCCCACCTCAAAGTTTCCTTCTGGGGAGGCTTTAACAAATTATTTGGCATTGCTCAGCTGTCCTTCACCGGCCTCCCGCGGCACCCTGTACACACAATCTACAGGAGCAGGCTCCCCATACAGGGCTGAGCTCTCTGCTTCTTCACCTAACTCCCCCTGAGAGCAACTGCAGTGTTTTGTGTGTGTATTTTCCCAGTCATTGGCACATTATAGGTCTTTGAATAGGTGCGAGGGACACCATGACAAAGTGCCACAAACTGGGTTCTGTAAACAACAGACTTCTATTGTCTCACAGTTCTAAAGGCTAGAAGTTCAAAATCAAGTTGTTGGCAAGGTTGGTCCCTCTAAGGGATGTGAGGGGAGGGTCTATTCCAGGTCTCTGTCCTTGGCTTGGAAATAGCTGTCTTCTCCTTGTGTTCTCGCACCCACATCTCACATCACCTTCCCTCTGTGTGTGTCTGTGTCCAAATCTCCTCTTCTTATAAGCGACCAGTCATACTGGATCAGGGCCCCCCCTAGTGACTTCATTTTTAATGTGGTTACCTCTGTAAAGGCCTTATCTCCAAATAAGGTCACATTCTGGGGCATGGGCGATTAGGACTTCAACCTGTAAATTTTGGGGGGACCCAGTTCAGCCATAACAGTCCCCAATAAATTTGTGTGCATAGGGATCCTTTGGTCATCATCCCTCATGTTGCCAAGCACAGTCCCTAATGGCCATGTGATACATACTCGATCTAATTAAGATTTACATGAAATTCAATATGTTTAAAAAATCTGATGTTACTCTTTCATTAATGATCAATGCAACCTTCCTGATAACTGATAGTTCCGCACATGTGAGCAACCACGTACAAGGTCACACGGCTAGTTAACAGCGGAACCAGCAAGGCCAGAGCCAAGAACTTCCTACCTCTCTCGCCCAATGCTCTTTCCAATCCACTTCACAGCTCCGCTGGTTTCCAAATAAATCACATTTGCTAGATATATTACTTTGTTTTCCATCCTTATGGTTGATAACTATCTGATAGAAGAGTCCCAGGGGAATAGAGAATTAGATCAGTAGTGTTTTATAGAGAAGAAGGGAAGTGTAACCAACTTAATAAAATAACTACTGTTTATCAGAACTTGTTTCTTACTTTCTTACATACGTTGTATTAACACGTGTTACAAAGTATGTAGTGTTATTCTAGTTTTACAAATGATAAAACTTAGTGACTAAATACCTGGCCCAAAGCACTCAATTTTCAAACCCAGGCCAATCTGAGTCCAAGGGAAAAAAATACATTTTATTGAATATGTTGCTGGGGCCAAATAATGTAGGTGAGCTGAGAAAAGTATGTGTTCTGGACAAACAAAAGTAGCATCAGCATTTCTTTTTCTTGGAGGGATGATGATTCAGAGGAGTACCAAGAGGAAAGGTCAAAAGAGAAGAAAAGCCTGGCCTCCTGCAGAGATTAGGCAGGCCAGACTCAGAAAAATTCCCTCTGTACACAGGGCTCCAAAAATACAGTTGCACCTCCAGGTCAAATCTGTCCTCAGACGTGCGACCTCTGAGTGGGAGTCACTCAGTGTACACAGGAGGCACTGCGTCAAACAGGACCAGTGTTCATGGGAGACAGTATCTGCCCTTTTTCAGTCTCATCCTTTCTAAGGCGTGATGAGTTGTCATTATAAGTTGCTACAGAATTGTATCCACAAGAAAACTCAAGCTAGAGAGACATAGAAACAATAGTTTACAGGCCATGGCACCCCGTCCCTGCCTCCATCCCAGACTTCCAGACCTGGTCTGTGCATGCCACGCACATCATAGACCCTGAAAACTCTCCATCCATTTAAGAGCACATTTCAAAAACTATTGAGAAAGAAGAGCCCTTATGTCTGTACTTATAAATCATAGAGGCGAATTTGGAGGAGAGAAAAATATAGTGAATAATTAATATAGGCCTCTTCATATCAGGTCATGGATTCCTGCCCCTCGAGTCCACAATATTCAATTTCAGATTGCTAAACTTTTACCTTCTGTCA
This sequence comes from Micronycteris hirsuta, assembly GCA_004026765.1. Lineage (NCBI taxonomy): Eukaryota > Metazoa > Chordata > Mammalia > Chiroptera > Phyllostomidae > Micronycteris > Micronycteris hirsuta. Next base: position 18,911 of record PVJI01010385.1, on the reverse strand, counting down.
GATTGAGTGAAGATGATTAGGATGCACGGCTGAAGCATTGTGCAACATCTTGGGCTTTATAAGCCAGTGTCTGTTTAGATGGCTGGCAAGAAGAATTAGGTTTGTCCTTCCAGAGTGTTGAAGGAGATCTTGGAATAAGAGGCCTAGAATCTAAAGTATCTCAAGTTTATTTGACAGGATTTATCTGTTATTTTATCAGAAAGGAATCATCCTGTAAGGAAGGAGCTGAGCAGTTAGCATTCATGAGGCCTATATAATGATATAGCCCATCTAATTGTCCACCAGCTCAGAACAAGGGAATAGAAGCAGACGGGCTGGCCAACAGCTACTCCAGAAAAAAGGAAGCAAGCAAAACGTCATTCATGCCAATGTGTTTACAAACCTCAGAATAAATATCAATGAGGTTCTTTGGGGGAGGATTTGAAGGAAAGCTGTATCATACAGTCACAAAATAAAATCTTTCCTGGTAAGTAATTATTCTTAGTGGAAATAAGGATACCTTATTAAATTCCTGTTGCACTTTATTGTCTTTCAATCTCTTACACATGCATATGTTATCTCAATTGATTCAGGACACAAAATAAATAAGTCCTTTTATCAGTTCCAGCACACGTGGTGTGACATGAGGCAAGCCTTCTCTGTAGTCTCTGAACAAGCCAGATATCACCTGATTTTTTTCAGCTCCCTCCATCCGGTGTCTGCTCTACACACTGCCTGCTCACTCTTCCCTCCACAGCCAAGCTTCTCAAATGTCTACTCGTACTGACTTGCCCTTCAGTTCAGTACAGTCAGGCCTCAATACAATTAGACTCTGTCAGTATCCTGAAATTATTTATTGGTAGCTAATGAACTCCTAATTCCCAAATGCAATATACTCTTTCCAGTCCTTATATACGCCATCTTTCGGTGGTCTGGTTTCGACTGACCACTCCCTTCCTCCTTGGCTTCTCGTCCTTGGCATCACCTGACCCCGTGGCCACCACTTCTGCAGCTCCTTTGTAGACCCCCCTGCCTCTGCCTGTCCCCTAGGACTTGGCCATTTCCTTCTTCTCTTCTCACTCCACACGTTCAGCTTAGGTGACCTCATTTATACTCAACAAAGGCAAACGCTCTCTACTTCCTCTGTTGCACCGACTGCTCCAACGTGAAGTGTCTCAAAGTGGAAAGATCTTTCCCCCAAAACGTGTTTCATGAGACAGCGATCACTAGGGTAAAATGATGGCGACAGACGAAGTGAGATGGGAACAGAGAGGCAGCCGGCTGGATTCAGCGGTGTCGAGGCCACGGGGGAACTTGGCGAGAGCGCGTCCGGTGGGGCGAGAGGTACAGAGACCACGGTGCACTGGGTTGAAGGTGGAGTAGGCAGCCCTGGGAAGAACTTATGCTGAGAATGGAGACACAGAAATCATCAGGCAGTGAAAGGGTGATTTGGAGGTCAACGAGGAGGTTTTTGAAACAGGAGAGCTTGGAGTCATGTTTGACTAAGAAAAGGAATAATCAGGTGGAGTGGGAGATGTTGGGAAAGAAAGAGGACTGGCTGCACGAATACCAGCGGAGCCATTTGGGATCCAGAGGCAGTAACAGGAGGGAAGGCAGAAGGAATGGAGACCATATGATTTGCATATCAGGTGATGGAAATTTGGAGGTGTGTTTCCTCGAATGGACTCTATTTTCCAGCAAATGCTGAGACAAGGGTGTGGAAGATTTAAAGATATAGAAGATATTAAAGAGGACTTCCAGAAAGTGGGCCACAGAATTTACTAGGAAAAAGGTGTGGAATTACAGGACCATATTGAGGGCTTTCCTGAGATTTGCAACCGTTTTGCTCAACAGGAATTAGCAAGATGACTGCCCTCTGAATCGCTCTCATAGTCTGGCCCCTCCTACCTGGGCTGGTCACTTCACCTCCGTGAGCAGCAGTTCCCCAGGTCCAAACAGGAGAGAATGCCACCTGGTTCACAGAGTTCTGGTGGGAATTCGATTAAGGCTGGCTGTGTGCTTTCAGCAGGCAATGAATCATGACGGTGACATGATTGCTCGTGCCATTCAGCTGGTAAAGCCACTTTGCAATTACTGGCAGCACAATGATACACAGAAATTGCTGCAAGGCGTTACTGCCCTGGCCCTCGCACCTCGTGCTATGTTGCATACAAGGAAAATGCTTACCTGATTTGTACTGGGAACATTGAAATACCCCAGACCCTCCTACCTCTGTGACCCTATACCAATAGCGCTAAAGGACGCTGGAAATTTATGTCACCCTAATTCACTCTCCTCACCACAGACCTTGATGAACTGACTGCATGCACACTCGCGGGATGGAGCCTTTACGGGTAAGGGCCTGTGCGGGGGCACAGCGCTGTTGGCACAGCACTGTGGGACCCCAAAGGAACTAGGGTGCATTTAGTGCTTTCCTCAGAAACACCCAAGGACACCCACCTGCTCACAGAGAGAAACAGCTCCATTAACTATGGTTAATAAAATGGTGATAATTAATTTTTATAAGACTATTTTAATACCCAAGAGTGTAGTAGTCTTGTCCTCAAGAGTAACTAGTAAACATGCACCCAGACTATATAAAAAACATATTAACCAATACTACAAAGTATATTAACGAACACAGACAATGAAGATGGTAGCATTTTAAATATGTAAACCTGTGTTTTAAATCTACATCTTTTATTCTTCAATGTGTGTTGACTATCTAAAGTAGAAAAGAGATAAACATTTGAGAAGGGCTCTCAGGAAAATCTTTTTGAATGGATTCCTGGAAGATTCATCCATTCTTTCCTAAGGAAACACCTGTTGAGTACCTTCTATACTCAGCAAACTGTGCCAGTTGTGCTGGAGGCCACAGAGAGGCTGCTAATCAAAGGCTCCCGTCAGAGACCCTGCAGTCTCTTCAGGGGCTAGCATCCCTGCCAGCTAACTAGCAGTACACATTTAAGCAGCAAGAAAGGACAGCAGTGTAAATGTTTACACAGCATGGAACATAACTATAGGAGAAATACATGTTAGAATTTATAAATTTCTGTGAGTGCTGAGAAGGAAGAGATATTTATGAGCTGGGTTGATCAGGGAGGCCTCTCTGGAGGAAGTGGGCTTGTGTGGGTTTTGTAGAGAACAAGGCCAATGATACAATATTGAATAGAATCCTGAACGAAGATGGTGAGACTGAAAATGCATGTAGTGCTCAAAATACAGAAGCGAGGCGGACCTGACCGCAGTCCTGGCAATCATGTAATACTGCTGTGAAAGTCTTACCTACCTGGGAAGGGACTGTTCAGAAACTATCCAGGCACCATATGGAGAGGCAGATTAATGATCCACCACTGGGCCCAGATAGGTTCACCCAGTCAGCAGCACACACATGTGCATCACATGTACAGACAGCCCGGGGGGGTGAGCGTGGAAACATCGGTCAGACCGCTTAGCCTTCTGTTTCCAGAGAATCCTGAAGAAAATGAAGTTACCTGAGTTACACTGGGTATTTTTCCCAGCAAGCCCATATTTTTGAGGGCTAGTGTATTGTCTCAAAGCCAACAACAAATCTGCTTTCAACAGTTTCATGTCATCTTAGACACCCTCCTGCCCTCGAACAAAATGTATTCATCCGTTCGATTCTTCGCCTCTTCAAAGACACTCACTGCTCTCAGTTAGCAGTATCTGAAGGACCCATTCTCACTTTCACCTTGGAACCATGACTACTGCCAGCCTCCTCGTCTTGAAAACTCCGCTTGTTTGAAATGTTCCAAAAATTCTGATGAAGAAACATTTGCTCACTGCCACTTGTACATGCCAGTCCTCATGCTAGGCGCCTGAACACAAAGACTGATGATGATGATGGTGGTGATGACAAACACTTCTATAGTGCTTATATTCCAGGTACGGTTGTAAGTGTTTTTACAATGACTTTGGAATGAATGATATACCCAGTCCCTCCTCTCAGGAAGCTCACAATGTACTGGAGAAACAAACATGAAAACAGTCAAATCCCTTCAGCGCTCTGACTGATTGGAACTGTAATTCAGGATAGGGTGGAGGCATTCAAAACCAGCAACTCTGGCAAAGTTCCCTAGAAGAGGTCAGGTTTACACTGACTTCACGGATTGGGAAAATTCCCAGCCTGACAAAGGCTGAGTGGCAGGGCAGCCACTCAGACCAATGGAACAGCATGCGATTTGCACAGAGAGATATGCAGTGACCTGGGTCCACTTGGGCAAAACCAAAAAGAGCCAATGCATAAAACCAGAAACATCACCATGGGCCAGATCAGAGAGAGTCCGTTTTTATTCCAGTCCAGCTTGGATCTCCGGGGGCCCCTCTGTGGAATGGAGAATGATACGTTTATTCATTTGTCTTGGGGTATGTGTGAATCTCTGCTTTCTTTCCCCCTCTGCACCCTTAGCCCTTTTTCATTTGAGGTGCCTTAAGGAAAGCTCATTACGGGGTCTTCTCTCCCCTTGTCCCCCCACACAGAACTTCCCAGGGAGCACTCAATGTCCGCTGACCGACGGGTTAATCATCAGCCTGGGTGGTAGGTGATGATCTGTGCTGCCTGGCAAAGCTGAGCCCAGGGATGGTATCAGTGGCGACTTCCTGTGTCCAAGATCCCATGAGAGAGCATCTTATGGTCACTAGTTCAGAAGACCCTTCTCCGTTCAGGGAAAACAGTGCATTTTAAACAGCTGCAATCAGAGCCTACCATTTCAATATCAGCCTTCAGAGCCAAAGTCTAGATGCTAAAAACAAGGCTCCTCTGCCTCCTGTCACCCCGTAAGCAGTGAAGACAACCGCAGCACTACAGAGGGCGTTCCCCCTTGTGTTCTAGAGGGCGCGCTCGGAAATGAGAAAGGGGGAGGGGGGGATGCCTGTGACTGGTTAATGATTTGATTTATTAACCCTCTTCTAAGGTGTTTTACAGCCAATGAAAGAACAATTTAAAAAACTAAATTCTAGCAAGGAATTTGGATGTTAGGATCAATGGGAACATAATTCTTAAAAAGTTCTTGAGTAATACATACATTTTTAAAAACATCAAAACAAATAGACAAATCAAACTTAAATGCAGACGATTTTTTGCACTCTTCTCCCCACTCCTAGCCCCCCCTCTCCAGGAGCAAACACCTGAGGCAGTTCTGTACTTGGTCCTTCGGGAGGTTCTCAGCGTGTCCTTAGTTCTCACTCTGTCAGATCCGATCCGCTGACATCTTGATGTGAGAGGTGAGGTTTTAGCTCATTTAGGCCATCCCCTTTTCTCTCTCCTCCCCATCCGCATCCCCAGTTGAGTTGCAGACTGAATCTTAGCCCATACACTCAGATGCTATGAAATATCACGTTTTAACGTTTTAAAATCAGCTGAGTTTTGACTCCATGCCAGAGCTAGCATGAAATTCCACTGCTATGCGTATTGGCTTCTATCTTCATCCCATAATACTAGAGACCCGAGCGTTGCCAGGCAAGCAGGGGAACTTGGGCCCTGTCGTAGTCCCTGCTGCCATCCTCACTGTCCAACCTCGCAGTGGTGCCTTGAAGTCCAGTGTTTCCCTGCCCCCATGCCGCTCACGCAGCGTGGGAGCATCTACCAGGGATGAATAACCCAGACCGGGGCTGCGACTCCCACCTCCAATGAGCTCAGGCCATCTGGCCACACACCCAGGCACGCAGTTACCTGAGCTACAAACATGAGAGTTATCCTACTCATTTTTAATCATTTTCTTCTTGCTGTCATTTCTGATTATTTTTCCTTTCTCTTACATTTCTGCCTTTGTGTTCTCCTTAGGTTTTCCATGGTCTCCATCATACCATCTATTGTTCTGATGTACATTTCCCACAGACCCCGCCCCCCCCCCAGTCTTCCTGCCCCAGGCCACACTTGGTCTCTGGGACTGACTGCCTCTTCTTTGCGCTCCTGGGTTAAACCCACTGTTTCTTGGATGTTTTCTTCTCTCTTGATTTGATTTCTCATATTGCTGGAGGACACACTCAAATAAGTTTTTTCAAAAAAAAGAAAAAGCAGAGAAATACATGAGAGGTGAAGTTCGAAGCCCTTATGAATCTAAAAATGCTTCTATTCTGCCCCCGCGGCTGATTAATATTGTATTTTAATATGTACTTTCAGGCTGAATCTCATTTTTGTCAGAGCTCGGCACACCGTGCTCCACTGTGTTTGTAGCAGTTGACGTGGTTGTTGAGAAGTCTGACCTTGGCTCCATGACTGGTGACCTCTGACTCTTTCTCTGCAGGTTTTCAGGATCTTCTCTCTGTTCTTGCCATCCTGATGTGTCCCTGACCTGTGACTAAGCGGGTGTCTTTTCCATCCTGTTCCGTACTTGTGAGGCACTTTAAGTATAAAGATTCATTCTGGGACAATCTCTTTATTTGATCATTTCTATCCCTTCGTTTTTTCTGTTGCCTTTTTGTAAACAAGACATTAAACATTGGACTTCCTCAATCATTTCTTTTTTTTTTTTTTTTTTTTTAAGATTTTATTTTCAGAGAGAGGAGAAGGGAGGAAGAGCAATGTACGGTTGCCTCTCACATGGCCCTCATTGGGGACCTGGCCCGCAACCCAGGCACGTGCCCCGACTGGGAATCGAACCGGGACCCTCTGGTTCCCAGCCTGCACTCAATCCACTGAGCCACACCAGCCGGGCCTCAATCATTTCTTAACACTTGTTGTCCTTTCTCCCACATTTACCATCCCTTTCTATTTTTCTTTTATACTCTAAGAGATTCCATTCAGTCTTTAAATTGATTTCTTTTTAATTTTGGCAATAATATGTTTAATTTCACAAAGCACTTTCTTCTTTTCTATTTCTTTTTTCATAACACCCTGGTCTTTTTCCTTATATGTAACATTATTTGGGATTTGTCAAGGGATACCAGTTAGAGGTCGGTTGTTTTTATTTGGAAAGTCTCTTTGTCGAATTATCTCCACAGTTACTTTTTCTCTTGTGCTTTGTTTTTAACTAGATTGTTCCTTGTCATGCCACAGGCTACCCTACAATGCCTGCTGGCTTGTGGGTTTCCATTCATATTTCGGGAAGAGACAGCGGAAAGGCTGCCGAAAGCTCTGTGTACCTAGGAACATTTTTCACTTCTAGGCATTCTTTACTTTGGAGTGCATGGTGTGTCCCTATGATGAGCAGGGTGTCCCACATACCACTTCCCTAACTGATCTAATTGTCCCCAGAAAGGTCTTTTTCAAATGTCGTAAGAGAATAAGCATCTATTTTCTTTTTGGCATGAGGGGAGAAATAAATGCCTGGTGTGTGTGTGTGTGTGTGTGTGTGTGTGTGTGAGAGAGAGAGAGAGAGAGAGAGAATATGAGTATGCATGTTGGGGGTAAGGAGGCAACTGTTGCATAAATAGACCTCCGATTTGCCCCCATTTTCAGTCCACTTCTCAGTCTCTTCCTTCCCTCTACCTTCCTTCTCTCAAGCTGAACCCTGTAGGGTTCTGACGGGCAACTTGGGCTCCTTGTTTTGATTCAGGGAACACCCCAAACTAAAGCTGCCTCCTCTTCACTGCCCCATTCAGTGCTTCTCTATGCTCTTGATGATTTTTGAAATTTCTTATAAAGTTGTCTCCAGTTATACTTGTTATTGTGAGATTTTATTCCTTTTCCAAATTTTTACTGGAATCTAGGAGAAAAAAAGGATAAACCAATGGACTCAGTGCACATCTTGAAATAGAAACCAAGGGTGCATCTCACATTTCTGCTTTATTCATTAAATGATACCAAGTGAGGAAAAAAACAGTTATCTCTAAAAAGCAGTAGTAATATCATTGAGCCACAATTCCTGAAGGAGGCCAGATATTCCTTCCACAGACAAGTATGATAAATAGACTCCGCCTCGATTCCCACCCAGCCCGGAGATTTACAGGCTGTTTTAACTTTGGGTAAATTTCTGAATATCTCTGCACTTCAGTTCCCACACGTGGAAGCAGGCACGGTAGTAACTGCGACCTAATCCCATTGGGTGAAGGTGAGGTCTGTGAGCCCCTTCGCGTAAAGCACTTGGAACAGCATGCTCCACGTCGGTCACCATCGTTGCTCTGATTGTCCCAGTGTCAGGACGGAGGCGTGGAGAGGACCAGCCACTGCAATGCTTCCGTGTCCTGCTTCCATGAGAGCAAGGACGGCCTGGAGTAAACGGACCTTCAGGCATCTCTGGTCAGAGCACAGCTTTTCTTGCTCCTCTTGCCTTGGCGTCCTGAAGGAAAGGACGACACAGCCCTTCACGCAGGACATGCCGATGGGCTACTATCAACATGATGGTGAGCGTGGAATGCTGCCGTTGCAGCCACCTCTTGAGCTAAGGGGAGAGAAGAGAAATGAGAGGCTATGAGAGTGATAGCATCCTGACGGTGTAGGAGAGGAAATGAGCAAGTATTAAAGATTTTTTGAAAGCACAGATAGAAAATTTGTGAGGAAAAGGATGGCCCCTTTGTGTGAGGAAGGGGCTAGAACTCTACTGCAGTGGCACCGTGTCCCCAGGTGCATGTCATCATGACGCCATCTGCTCAGGACACGAGGAAAATTGAAATAAATATACAAAGAAAACATATAATAATGCACAGCTTTCAGTGAATTTTAACTTAGATATCCAGCCTAAGTCCTCTTTGAAATACTATTCTTCAACCTCAAACACTGATTTAAGAAAATAGCGACCTTACCTACTCTAAGTGACCACTTCATGTGCTTTAGTTTATGTGATTCTCGCAATTTCTTAAAGTAGATATCAATAACTGTTTTAATAGATGAGCAAACTAAGCCTCAGAGAAGATAAGTAGCACATGACTCTTAAGTCGAGGTGCCAGTTTGCAAGCCCAGGTACACTATCCTTACTTTTATATATTATTATTAAGCTCTCGTACCCCTATTTTTCGTCACCACACTATTGCCTTGCACTACTCACCTTTGAAATAAAAATCACCTATTCCCAGCTTGTTACCTAACATAACCCCTCCATCAATCACTATATATAGAATTCTCCATTAACGTCTGAGTCTTTCCTCCTATTTCTTCCTCCGATCTTACTTTTCTAATCACAGAGATTTCCGCTTACCGGTGCACCTTCCCCCGCCCCCAGCCTCCCCGCCCTTCTTTCCTCAGAGCACCTCCCCTGGCCTCGCTCTCCCCTGCTTTCACCTGAGTGCTCCCCTTTTCATCCTGCAGCCTCCACAGAGGCCCACATTTCACCTCCTCCTCCCAGCCCCAACACTAGTTGCAGTACAGCATTTCTGCTTCCCACCAACATTATCTGTTGCTATGGAAACCTCCCCCTGGAAGGTGGGGGAGTCTTGGAGCACAGTCACTGCTGGCCTTGGTGTGGGAGGGAGATGGTAGGCAGCTGGGGTAGGGGGAGGAGGAGGAGAGCCTAGAGAACTTGGGGATGGGAACCCAAGCAGTTCCTGATGGAGCAAGGGACGTCTGTGCTCCCCTGTGAGAGGAGAGGCAGGGGGAGAGCAGCCCAGGGCTGGCTGGCTTGGCAGCTGCATCTTTCGGATGGCTGAACAGAAGGAGGCTGAGTGGGCGGCCCCCTGTGGTAACGGAGCCTGCTTCCCCGGCTGCTTGTAATCTGTCCTTAAGTTGCCACTGAGGAAGTTAACTTTGTGTAGCTGAGAAAAAGGAAGGCTCAGGGGGGCCATCATCACAGAAAATAAATATGTTCCCATTACAAATAAAGTAACAGGATAATTTACAGTCTCGGAAGATGATGAAATGGGGGAAAAAATGGCCGCCTCTAATAAAAAGGTTAAGCTAAAAATTAGCAAAAAGAGTATTATGGGAAGGTTATTCTGAAAACACAACTGAGACAAAGTACAGAGCATTTTCACTGGGAGATAATGTAGTCCATGCCTTCAAGAAATGTTTTATTTGTTCTGGGCAAAGGTGCTGGGACCCACACACCTTCCCAGTAACTTGAAGAGTAAGGCTCCAGCAGATACTGCACGATTAGCTTTGTGCCAGCAGGGAGAAATGACCGAGAGCTGGAATCACAAAGTCAGTAAGGGAGACGTGGCAATGAAGTTACCTTAATAAGCACTAAGTAAGTAAAGAAAGCAAAACTAAAGGGACTCCTGAAATGCTGTGCACTATCATCACTCATTCTTTAAACCAACAAGCCTATGGTAAGTGTTTATTGTGGGTCAGGGACTGTACTAGACTCTGGAGGTTGGGAGAGCAGGTGGGGAAGCAGAAGGAAGAATAAAGCAAAGCTGAGTGAGCAACGAGCCCCGGTTTTCTGAGGCTCCCAGCTGAGTGGAGAGCCAGACCCATAAACAACCCATCACAATGAGATAGAGCTCCTTTTCAGCACAGATGTGCTCCGTATGCTGCGGAGCATCCCAGAGGTCTTGCTTCACTCAGACGGGAAATCAGGGACTCTTTCACAGAGGTGGCTATTGAATCAGTCCTTAAAGGATGAGTGGAAGGGGTCCATAGGTACAGAAAGCCAAGGAGAACTTCTGGGCAGAGGAAACAGCGTGTACCGAGAGGCAGGAGGGCAGGGTGGCGCATGTTCAGAAAAGATGGGGAGGGGTGTGGCTGGAGGCTCAGGGTGAGTGCTTCAGGAGTGGGAGAGGCAGGACACGAGGTTGAAAGATAAATTAGGACCAGATTACCCGCCCTCACATGACATTCTATGGGTGGCGGACTAGCCCAGTGTCATGATAAGATTTTTGCATTAATACTCTGACTTTGGTGGCAATACAGAGGATGTGAGAATGTCACTGGCTCTAGTGACAGACAAAAGGAGTCAGATTCAGATACTGTGGCAGAAAAATGGATGCGACATGGTAAGATTTGCGTTTAGGAGTAAGCGAATCAGAGGAAGCAAGGATGACTGAAGCTTATCAATGTAAATTCAATTCAGCCTAAGCAAGTAAAATATCCTTTTACAAAAATATGTATATTGCCGCCAAATGTGGGTTCACATCCTATTTCTTCAAGAGCTGCAGGGGGAAAAAATCAATTAAATTTTACTCTACCAGCTTCCCTACCAAATGGCTCAGAAGTGTAAGATCAATCTTTTGTGTTTCACAAAGCAACATCACGTGTTAAGATCTGGAAGAGGAACAAATGGCTGGAGATTATTTTTAAAGTTAGAAAGCAAGTGGCAGCCCTCGGTGTACCTAGATGTGCCCCTGGAACACGTCACCCTGTGTCACGTGGCAGAGGTCATGCGATAGCATGGGGAAAACCAGACAACGCGTTGACAAAACTGATGTCACTGGCCTGAAGATAAAGATGGTCATGTCTCTATCAAATTAACCATGCCTAAAATTGCAAATTAGATAAGGCGCAATTCTTGTTATTTCCTCAAAGAGGGAACACAGGAATAAATCCTGGATGAGCGGTCGTCCTGTTTGTGTGAATTTGTGGACGTAAAAGTTTCTGCGTTTTTCCTTGTTGATCCCGTCATCACTTGAAATCCAAACGTTGCCCGGAACATCTTTCCAGAGGTTGAGGAGGTGAATGATGACGGGTAGTCTTCAGTAAGACAATCCATAGCACGTTGACAGCTTCTTCCCCTATTTAACCAGACAGTATAACCTTGTTTATCTCTACATCCAAGTTGCAGCGGGAGGAGGCGAGAGAACTACTTTCTCTGCTCCCCTTTGGGTCCTGATGTTGAGCACACCTCCCCCTCACCACAGTTGAAATCACTACCTCTCCACCTCAAGACTGAGCCTTGTTCTCCCACTCCTAAGTTCCAGACACACCTAAAGTGGCAGATATTTAGAGTCTACCCCACTTTCTAGGACTGCGCATCAGACAGTTCTGTGGCTAAGCCAGCCCTGCTGCCCTGTCCCAGTTCTGATCACCATAATGGGCCCTGTTTCATTCCCGAGGCTCTCTCCATGAGCCGTGCTCCACTCTCCATGTCACATGGCCCATTTCTTCATATCAAAGGCTTTCGCCAATGGTTTCCTCTGGGCTAAATGACTGAGCCCTGCTCCCCATTCACAGATTTACTCTCTTCTGCTTGGAACTGTGAGTGTCGCCTAACACAGAATCCTCCATGCCATTGGGAAAGAAACACCGCTCACGCACATGCACTTGAGTGCTTCTTTACCTGGGACTGGCAGTCAAACCTGTGCACTTGAATCATGCTCTGCTACTGTTGCTCCCTCCTTGGGCACCATGCTCTGCCCTCAGACTGGGCCTCCCCTAGCCACAGCTGCAACCAGATGAGTTCCTCAGCCCTTGTTCTGTCGCTGTAGGAGGAAGGGCCATGTTTCCTGGCCCTGAAACAGCTCCACCTGCCCCATCCTGCTGCAGTGCCTGATCACACGCAGAGGAATCCAGAAATGGGGCATTCTACTCTTTAACTGTCCTCCAAGCTCCCAGCCAAAGACCAGCTCTTTTCCCTGGGACCTTCTGTCTTTTGGCTTTCTCTGTCACTTCCAACTCCATTTCTCCAGATTGCTGCTACATGATGCCACTTCTGCTAAGCCTCAGAACTTTTCCTGTTTTCTTGGATCTTGCCTCTGCACACTCTCTCCCTTCTACCACAAACAGTGGCAGAATTGGATCACTTCCACCCAACAGACTGGAAAATTTTTCATAATGCCAGGCCCCATGCTGGTGCTGAGTGGCTGAGAATCAGATCAGAACATCAAGTGTCAAGGATTTCTTTCAACCAATTTGAAAGGAATGTCCAGATGAACGGGCCAGTTCCTGTTGACTGACTGGAATCCCTGCAGCTCTTCGAACAGGTTGAAATTAGGTGTCAGCGCGGCTGGCGAAGGACTCCACCCAATTCTAAGCATACGCAACAGCGTTCTGATAGGAAATCATGAGCGCTTAGGTAAAGACTTCCTTCCCTGTTGCTTGGTCATCTGAATCAGAGTCCCAGACAACCCATTTATGGTCTGTGTGCTAATTTCAGCGACCACGGCAGCTGAGACAGGACACTAATGACGCCGTCTCTTCGTATGGCAAGCCACAGCGCTATTTATATACCCTAGCATTTGAATGAGGCATTTTTGGAATCCAATACAGTATTTAGCTACTGTGTGGTTTTTAACTAATTAGTTCCATGAAACAAGAAAGTATTATGCACATGTTATAGACGAAGAAATAAATTCAGAGAGGTTAAACAACTTGCCCAAGGTCATTGAACCAGCTGGTGGAAGGACTTAGAATTTCTACATAGGTGATGTTAGTTTTTAGTTTTCAAGGTGCAGTTTGCATATATCATCTTTCATTTTATGTTTAATGTGTCTTGCTAAATACATTGTGTTCATCCGTTCTATAAAAGTATGATCTGTGGAGGGAAATGGCAGTCACGGTCAAACAAGAAAGCTCTCTCAAGTACGGCACAGCCCAGGAGACCCTGAAGGCATGTCAACATCCCTGTCAGGAATCAGCAGGTCTTCAAAGTTTCTAGGGAGAATGGAAGGCTGGCCAAATAGTTCCAGCATGGCCCTTTGTATAGTCAGGTTTGTCTATTGGGCCTTGCTAATGAATTCCCTTCAAAAAGCAAACAATTCCTTATGGGAGGCAATCCTTTCTGGCTAATGTTATGTTATGTTGACATTATTATTATGCCATACTGTGTAAGTCTTCATTGGGTGAAGCATCATGTACCCTTTGCTTTTCTGGTTCTAGGATTTTTTCCCCCTAGAAAGTCATAGCTAACTGTTTTCTTTTTTGTGAATGCTGATAAATGATGAGAATATATCTGGATCGTTGTTATTATCCCAGAATAAGCAAGCGTCAACATTATTGTTATCAGATTTTTTTTTTAGATTAGGTGAGTAAGAGAAGTACCTGAGAATGGGGTGGTGCAAAGTGGTGGACCACCCTAAGATTTCAAATTGCCTTTGCCATCTCCTGTGTATCTCCATCATAGTCAGCATGCTAATCCCAACGTGATGTTTTACAGGCAAATTATTCAGTCTACTGAAGTGGGAGTTTGCCTGTGGGCTTGCTGAGTGTGCCTTGGGGGGTTGATATTTTTTCAGCAGAAAGTTGCAATTCTACTTCTCAAGAAATAAGCTCTTTTTATAACACATGTCAAGTGTATGGATTCTATGCTATAATCATCTCTCAAGGTTAGGGATTATTTTTTAATTCAAAGTTTCCATTATGACTCAAGTCTTAGCTGAATCTTCATTTTTTCCCAAAATATTCAATGGCTCTCCTAATACACATTTGATGCCACTGTCCACTAACCTTGTCTACATTTTGTTTGGACCATGAGGGATGAGATTCTTGGTCTGTTAGAAGGAAATTTGAAGATCATATAGAATAACTCCCTTATCTCTATAAATAAGGAGACCACAATGCAGAGTGAAGGTGATTTTCCAAAGGTCACACAGCTACTCCAAACTCCTATTGGAAATAAATAGGTGGGTGGGGTGGGGGTGTTCTGTCTGCAGGGCCCCCCACGTCCACCACGGATGAGAATAAATCTACCAAGACATGATCTGATGGGGAGAAAAGGTGATGGTCTCTCAAAGGAGAAGGGTCATGAGCCTGTTCCTCAATGGGCTTTTATTGTGTTTATTTGCATAGGAATACAGGGTGTATATGTAAAGCTCATCTATCATTGTCAAGCAGTAATGATCAAACAGTAGATAACATTCAAAGAACTCCGAGGGCTTATTTTGAGTTAGGGTCAGATAGCTAAAGGGCCATAAAACTTTGGGGAAACAAACTCATTTCATGCTTGGACCCTTATCATTTAAATTGAGGGTATTAGCAAAGCAGGTTCCACAGGATTTTATGCATTCATTCTTAGGCCTGATTGCCCAGGGGAACCTACCCTTTCCAGCACAGGGATGCACCCACCTCTGGCATTGTTTCAGGCTTAAGTCAGGCAGGGGAAGTAAGGCAGCCAAGAGATTTGGAGACTTCTTGCAGACAGAATGAGGACTCAGACTATGTCAAAGCTGAGGGGTGAGGGTCCATCACCCCCTTTTTCTATAGCCCCCCAAGTCCTTCCCTGAGGGCCCCCTCATGACCATGCCTGTCCTAGGTCATCTCTCCTCTGAGGAATCTTACCCATCATTGGCTAATGGGTCCTCCACTTGGGGCCAGGCAGGGTGAAGTAAAGGGGGCAGAGGCAGCACCCCTGCCAGGGAAGATAAGCTTTGTCTTCTTAATGGCTTATGGTCCCGAGGTCTTTTTACTCAGCCTTAGCCACAAGGGGTTACACCTGAAACTAGGCAGGGTGGTTCCCAACAAATAGGTAGAAATAAAATTAAAAATAAATGTAGAACTGGGATAGATGAGGACATGCCTCCAGAAACTCTGTGTTGTTTTTCTTTCTCTTGGGCTTCTCAACATTTCCAGGGGAGAGTGGCAAGACATAGGGACGTAATCAGAGTCATCAGATAAAACATGACAAATCTTTCCAATGCATCTGTTTTACTCAATGATTTGAGGCAGGGCAAGGTGGGAGAAGGGGTAGAATCTATTATTTTTTTGTGAAAGGCAATGGATATTTTATGGAACCAAATATAAAATTTGTTTAAATGTTAAAATTCAAATGCCAGACTTCAAAGAAATTTTATGTATGCACTGCTTGCTTCAGGTTACATGCTCAGACGCCCCCTTTCCTCACCCGCCATCGGGGTACTTGTCCTCATCCCACTGGCAGTGGGAGGCCATGAGTGGGCACTCAGGCTTGAAAAGCCGTGCATGGCACTGTGAAGCTTCCTGCCTGGAGGAGTTAACCTGAAAGAAGGTGCCTTGATCTGTACCATTCTCTTCTCCCCAAACTCCAAGACTACTCAGAATTTTCACAGAACTTATACAGTCTGGGGCACTGTGAACTGCAATTATATGTTTCAATTAACTTGCACTGAATTTCCCAAGCTATTCTATGGAAAAATAAAGACATCAGTCCAGGAACTCTGAGTTTATTTAAAAGAGTCTCTTAGGTGGTGTCAAAAAGTATTTTAGAAGCTTTCTTGTCTTATTTTTCTTTTGTGTTTGTGACATCACAGAAAAAGAGCAGGTCTTTTTTTTCTCTTTATAGACAGAAATGGCTGATTCCTTTAAAGGTTTTTGAAAGTGTCATGTAGACCTTAATTTTTATTTAAAAGAAAGGCCCCAGGGTCTTCTCATCCATCCACAGTACCTGTTAGTAATAGGCTCCTCAGCAGCCACACCTCCAGGATCCTGGGTGTGAGAAACCCAGCAGGTATCCTTGACTCTCCTTCTTCTTTACCTAACCCCAGATGAGCCAGTCACCAAGTATTATTGCTTTTACTTCCTAAGCATTTCTTTAATCTGTCACCTCAAATCGATGCCACAGCACCAATTCACACTCAGCTCTCTTGCCTGAATCAGCCCAATCGGTAGTGTAGCCTGGAATGTGTCCTTGCATTATCGAAATGAAGACCTTGACTTTTGGCTGGTAGACAGTGACGTGGTAGCCCAAGAATCAATATGCCATGATGAAAAGCACCCAGAACAGAGCCCTGGGCATGCTTCTCAGATGTTACCATTGCTACATGGAATACGAATGATTGGTTTAAAAAATGCTTTTTCCTTCTTTCCATCCAGAAAATGACCCCTTTGATAACAGGAACCACGTTTTACCCTGTTCTGTGTCCCCGTACTTAGCTGTATATCTGGTACATGATAGATGAGTGTTTAATTGTTTCAAATTTATGAATGGAACCCGTCACATTTAAATGATGTGGCCCCCTTGGCCACTCTTTTCTCTCTGTCCTACCTCATCAGTTTTCCCCTCTTTGGCGACGATCCTCATAAGCATGCAAACATGTCATAATAGATCCTAACTCGAATTTAAAACTCTCTTTACCCCACGTCGCCTCAGTTACTGCCCCATTTTTCAGCTCTCTTTTTAGCAAAATCCCTCGAAAGATCTGTCAGTAATCACTATCACCCCTTCTGTTCTCTCTTGAAAAAGAGTTGTTTCTCCTTACTGCTCTGTCACAACTGCTCTGAAACAGACTCCAGTGACTTCTTCAGTGCCAGGTCTGATTGTCAAGTCTCAGTTCTCATTTTACGTGGCCTTTCAGAAGTATTGACTCAGCTAGTAAGTTTCTTCATCTTGAAATAATTTTCTTCTGATACTTTATTATCTCTTGGTTCTTCTCCTTTGCTGGCCATTTCTCCTCATTTTCTCCTTCTGGACACCCACATCTTTCCCGCCTCTGACATTGCCATGGTCAAAGTCTCAGTCCTATGTCTCCTTTTCTCTGTCCACGTTCACTCCTAGGTGATCCCATTCGGCACCAGGGCCCTATGTCCCATCTTTACACAGATGACGGTCAAAGTTACACTTTCAGCCCAGCTCTCTCTTCTTCTGAACTCTGAAATCTGTAAAGGATTTGATTTCTTTTTTATATCCAATTGCTTATTCGATGTATTTACTTTGATATCTCACAGAAATCTTAAAATTAATAGGCCAGAACTCCACTCTAAATTTTACTTCACACAGACATACAAACACGCACACATGCTTGCTTTTATTTCAGTCTTCCCCTGAAGAAAAATATTATCCTCATTTTTCCAGTGTTCCAGATAAAAACCTTGGCGCCATCTTTGAATTCACTCTCTCTCTCTCGCTTCCTCCGCACTCCATCAGCAGTTCCCTGGCTCTGCCTCCAAAGTGCATCTAGAGTCTGAGGGTGACATCTCACCATTGCCGCCTGCTCTAAGCCATCATCACCTGTCCCCTGTGTCATTGTCATAGCTTCCTAATTGGTCTCCCATCTTGACCTCCTGCAGTCTCTTCTTCACACAGCAGCTAATCTGATCTTTCCCAAAACACAAATCAGAAGATGTTACCCCTCTGTCATAATCCTACATGGCTTCTCCATTCACTCACAATAGAATCAAAAGTCTTTACAGTGGCTTCCAGACCCTGTGTGAATGGCTTCTCTGATCATCTCCGATTGTACCAGCTGCCTACCTGCTGTTCTTCCCCCTGCGCACTCCACTGCGGTCCCCCCGGGTACCCCGCCGGTCTGGGTGCAGCCGAGCACAGGGCCAGCTCGGGGCCTGTGTGCTCGCTCTCCTTCTCTGAAATGGTCTCCTGCAAGTTACCTACAACTTCCCTTACTCTGTCCGTCCACATCTTTGCTGAAATATCACATCAAGAGTGCCACTTCCCCCTCTCCCTGCTTCCTTTGCCTTCACTGTGCACCTGACCCTGTGTATATCCCTACAGGTGTGTGTAGTGTTTCCCTCCCCCCGCCCCCACACCTGACTGTCAGCGTTACCACAGCACTTCTCATGATTTCTTGTTTGTTGGTGTTGTTGTTGTTTTACTGTTTTGTCCCGAGTACCTAGAACAGTCTGGCATATGGCAGGCATTCAGTAAATATTTCTGATTGAATGAATTGAATGAATCAACAAGTTCCTTTGGAAGAGAGACTTTTGCTGCTAATGTATACTGTTAAATCCCCTACCTTGGCTTTATTAATGCCATACTTTAAAGGATTGAGTGAAGGGTCCCAGAAATGATATTTGTTAGTAAAAAAGAAAAATTAAAAACAAAACCCGCTAAGACTTCAGAGTGCCAAGGCTGCTGAGAAGACCGATGGTTGTTATAGCAACTCTCAAAGGCAGGCAAGTTGGCAGGCAGCGTGCATTTGTGAAAACATGTTTATGGGGCCTCCTAAACATTCTTATGAATTAATTAGACAGACACTTTGTTTGTTGTCTCATATTAGGAGTTATTTACCTTGCCTGCACAACAAGTTAAAGTGCCCTGCAATATTCCCTGGAAAAGGATTTCATTAGTTACCCTAAATGCCTACATCTCTGCGCCACCCAACTAACAGTTGAATGGAAGTTAGAAGACAGCCTGCTGGTTAGAAATCCTTGATGATTCATGTACATAAGAAAATGTCTCCATCGTTGTAACAAACCAAATTAAGTAACTTCCACAAAATTTTATTTCTTAATTTTT